>CM041052.1:3912954-3999346 GCA_023078785.2 Hyles euphorbiae | reverse complement strand
GGTTTCCGGACTTTACACACCATAGAAGATAACTACTATGTATTAACGTACTAACTACGTTCCTATATACTATGTACCTTCCCGTTTAATATATTCTTTAGAAACTGAGTAAGCGCTGTTTCTAATTAAGAGTAAGCTGAGCACAAAGACTCCCTCCGCTCGCCACGTGCAGGATTAACAAGATGGACTCATGTACCAGATAGTAGATACAAGAAATGGTTTAATTTTTAATAGGATAGCGTTTTATTTAAAAAAATATTTATTGTATTAACTTTATTGGGTTGACATTTGCAAAGATGTCCGGGAGTATATTTTACGGGAGTAGATTTTGATGTATATTACGTGTTGCGCAATATTGGGTGAGTGTGAGTAATTAATATAAAATATAATATAATATTTAAAATAAAATACATATAATACACCCAACAGTCACATACATAGTCCTGACCCCATATTAAAATCAATTAAGTCTTGTGTCGTGAGTATCAGAAACACGGATGTTGTTAAAATATTGAGTTACAAAAGAAGTATTTTCTTCTTTTTCATGTCGTTGTAAATGTTAACTACTGACGTAAATAAATATATACCTAAGTAGCGGAAATCCAAATATAGAATGAAATGAAATCTCATATTAGTTCCCGGGAACGAAATATGAATCCGGTGCGGCGATGTATTCATTGTGACGGAAATAAGATCAACGAACTTAGCTGGTGCCTATAGCTAATTTAGGAACTTAAGGGAAGTTTCTGTATATTACATGGCTGTAACTATAGTAGAGATATATTATTTCGGCCTTATTAATGATAGAAAGTTTTTTGTATCGAATATCGACCTATTTTTGGTATCGAAAATATTGTCCCTTCCGAACGATTTTTTAATTCAATTTGAGGCAAGAAGTGCAAGGTGTTACTAACATGTTCACGGTGGAAACGGGTTCGAATCCCAGGGCACACCTCTGACTATTCAGAGTCATGTGTGTATTGGTAGTCAATCACCACGCACTAAAACGGTGAAAGAAAATATCGTGAGGAAACCTGCATACCATAGCGATTTATAAGAATTTCTTTGGTATGTTAGTCCGCCAACCCGCACTAGGCCAGCGTGGTGGACTATACGGTCTAACCACTCTCAATTGTACTCTCGATTGAAGAGGAGGCCCGTGCCCTGCAGTGGGACGTATATGGGTTGATAAACACTATTTTGTAAAAACCTTGGTTAATATATTCATCATTACAACTTAATTATATACATGTACTAGCGGCTTGGCCCAGCTTCGCCCGGATGCATATAGATTTCTCTACAATAATATGCACGTATTATACACATAAACCTTCCTCTTGAATCACTCTATCTATTTAAAAAAACGCATCTAAATCCGTTACGTAGTTTTATAGATTTAAGCATACAAAGGGACATAGAGACAGAGAAAGCGACTTTGTTTTATACTATGTAGTGATGTTTGCTTTGTAATAAAACACAATTTAATCTGCCCGAACAAGACTTAGTGGCGTTTTGTCTCTTTACTATTACAACGCTGTCTCCGGTTCGGATTCCGTGGGCAAAGTAATATTAATTTTTCACTTCATTATCAGCCTTGAGTCAATTATTTGTACCCGATATGGCGATAGGCTTACTCCCAGTCACATGAGACTGAACGTATAAGGCGAAGGGTGGATGTCTTGGTAGCTCTCCTGCCTACCTATTCTAGTAAAAAGGTCAAGTTTATGTATGTATGAACAAATGGTTTTTTTTTATTGCTGTGAATGACGAGACGAGCATGCCGTTCGCCTGATGGTAAGCGATGCGACCGCTCATGAACAATAGCAAAACCAAACAACACCTTGGATTTCTATGCAATGCGTGGCATTCCACTGCGCTCGCCATCCTGAGACATATACAGGTAGATGTGAAGTCTCAATATGTCCAGTAGTTACTCTGGCTACAATGTCCTTCAATCCGAAATACAACAGTGCATTTAAACTGCCGTTTGACGAATCTGTTTATATACTAATATTGGATGAAACTATTCACCATTCAATAAACAGCCGTTTTAATTGCGCCATTACCGATTGAATCGAAACGTTTAATTTTAATTATTTGTTGTGCCGACATTAAATTATTAGGCATACGTTAATTTGTTTTTGACTCATTCGCTTGTAGCGGTCGGGACCCCTCGTTCGTAATAATTGACGATTAAATTCAGACGGTGTACGTTTGTAATTTATTTACTGCTAATACACAGTGACTCCTTGACAATTATACATAGATGTTTTATTACTCAAAACTAAAGTCTAAACTTGCATCATTGATCGTTAGTGAGTTAAAAGAATTAATTTTACACTTATGAAATTATTATAAAGATAGGTAAGTATATTATAGGTTATTAGGTGATAGGTTCACATATTTCCTTACCTTGTATGTACTCTGTATCAGCCCATATACGTCCTACTGAAGGGAATCGGCATTTTCTACAATCAAGAGCACGATTGAGAGTAATTAGGCCATAAACTCCACCATGCATGCCTAGTGCGAGTTGGTAGACTTTTCTTACCGTAAAAAATATTTTTAAAATCGCTATGGTATGCAGGTTTGCTCACAATGTTTTCCTTCATCTTTTTAGTGCGTGGTGATTGACTATCAATACACACATGAATCTGAAAAGTCAGAGGTGTGGCCTGGGATTCGAGCCCGCGACCACCGTAAACATGTTGACAGCCGCTTCTGGTCCGTTTCCCAATAGGCAACCACGCCCAAAACCAAATATCTATTTTCAAACTTCCTTACAAAAAACTGACTCTACCCAGGTAGACAGGTACCCAGTCAACATTGAACCCAATATATGCGTCATTATACCCCAATCTCTGCAGACTGTCAGAGACTCTACCATGGTAGAGCAAATAGGAGAGTAGGTGTTTGTGCTCCGGCTTTACTACTTAGAGCTGATAACACGTCTTGCCGCGTTCAAAGGAATTATGTAGAGTTATTAGTTGGACAATCCGGGATTTATGGCAGAGTTTTCCGGAAACGGATATAGTTAATCCCTAAGATTAGTTACAGTTGGCAGATTGTTAAAAGTATAAAACTAGGAATTTAAATCATTTTAATGAAGCTGGAAATGCAGCTGATTGGCTTTAATTTTAAATGTGTTTTTTTTTATTGCTTTAGCATATTTTTACTATTTATCGAAAAAATATTGTTTTTAAATACTAAATCAATATGATTTTTATCATAATACAAACTATTACATGTAATAATTACCCTTTTTTGTAATAGTTTTCCCTAAACAAGTAGCCAACATTTGTACCAATACTACATTGTACCAATAAACTAACCACCAAATAACAAAACACCAATATCTTACCCATATAAAAATAAACCGTGACTTTTATTCACACACGTATCACGGACTTCGTTACCCGAATTAACATACTATGTACCCATTCCCATTATATACCATATTCTCAGAAACTCCGAGCTATGTGCTTACTTTACATATGTTCCGTGTACGTAGAATTAATTCTGTGAAAAGCCTTCCTTTGTTTTACTGAAGTTCGGTTCACTATTAGTGGTTACTAGGTATTCTGGTTTGGGTGTATAAAAATATTTTTTATGTAAATCTAGGTATGGAAATTATAAAATCATGTTCCTGAATTTTTTTTACATTGTTACAAGTTAATTGTTAAACTGTTAAGATCGTTGGAAATGTTTTGTTCTTGCATCAATATCAATATTACACTACCTAAGACGTTCTTTGTGAAAAATATGTCCCACCTAAGTGCGGTGCATGCACCATACACGTATCAGTCATACACGCGTTATTTTCATGAAATGTACGGCGCTTTCGACCTTTTAGCCGCGAGAAAACTACACCCTAAAAGCGGTCTCGCGCTGCGTAGTCATACTGTTTGGTTCGACGAATAATTATTTATTTCACAATGTGATGGGTTATAGGCAGAGTAAAAGCTAGATTGATATAACAGTAAAGTATTTAATATATAAAGAATACACACACATTGACATCGAAAAGAATATGACAAGTGAGGACAGAATTTATTTGAATTAATTGTTTCGTTTATATACAATAGTAACCAGGCCCAACACAATGCAATGATTTAATTTGAAAATGGAATAAGACAATTTATTAATAATAAATATTTGAAGATTTAAATATTTAAATGTTTTGGTCTCAGAAGTATATTTTTAATATTTGAACAATATTAATATTCATTTGTTGTAACACGATTTGCATACAAATTGACATAGACACAGATTGAAAAATATTTCTTACGTATCAGAATATTCTCAGTGCTATATATAATTATAAAAAAAAAACAAGTCTATATTACGTAGGATACTTCAATTACACGATATTCCGACGCGATAGAAATATTTTTGATATACAAACATTTGTGTCGATGTTGAGATCGATCACTTCAGACCAGCTAACATTTATAACTTCTAATGCAATTTTAATACATGTAAATTCGTATTCTGAAAATGTCTTTATATTTCATATTCGCTAGGATAGCTATTATCTATCATCGCACATGTCAAATCACATTATCAATTTCAGCCTTTGTTTATCTATATAAAAAAGACAAGTTAGACATTCCCGGAGACTCGGCGAGCTTCAATGCTCGGTGTCATTACAATGCTTGCTTGTTGATTTTGCGACACAAGAGTTGCAGTGGCGGGTATGAGGGCGGGACAGTCTTTATATCTAAATAAAATAAATTATTATACAATTAGTGAGAGATGGTGATCATTTATTACCAGTTAATCCTTAACTTGACCGCACCGCATTGCTGGTGATCTACTACAGTCCAATTAAATACTGACATAATTAAAAGGTATATTATAAAAGTAATCCCTACCTTCAAAAACAGACGTTTATCTATGAAGTCTTAACGAATATTATAAAGAGTTATTTGTTTGTTTGCTTTGAATAGTCTCTGACGATACTGGACCAATTTGCAATTTACCATTAAAATCATACATAACCCTTGATGAACATAGGTGATTATTTTCTAAAAAGTGTGACATTCCGGGCCGGGCCGCTAGTACTAAATATCCCGCGACACCGGTCGATACGTGTCACGGGACGACAAACAGCATCCTGCGGGGGTTGCTCTATAAAAACGATACGAACTTCGATTGTTCGGACGCCGTACGTAAAACTTCACTAATGTGCCTAGGTACCAAACAAAATGTAAGAATCCTCTATCGTACGTCATAACCATAGACTAAGTTCGGAGTGTATGATAAGTTTCATAGTATTAATTTTTAATAATGGAAATCTTTTATTTTGTATATTAACGTTCTACGTTAGAACATTCGCATATTTCGAAGTATAGACTAACCCCACCTCGCGACACGTATCGACAGGTGTCGCGCGACGACAAACAACAGTCGAGTCAGTAGTCAGTAACATTCGCGTGCAAATGGAATGTCCTCATGTGTAACAGAAATATACACATGTAGATATGACGCGGACTGGGCCGGATTAGGTGTGATGTAGTATATTTTATATTAACTTCATTTGTATGTTTGTTTGTATGTTTGTAACCGACTCCTTAAGACGCGATTTTGACCCACTTTAAACGGACAGATTTCATTCAAATTTTGCACACCTATCAAAGACCGATGACAATACAATAATTCGATTAAAATATATGATTATCCTGATTAGATTCGCCAGGATTCATTCATTTCGTTCCGGATCCTTGCATGAGAGTAAGAGAGAGGGCTAGTGCGCGAACTACCATGCGCGTAGGGACTCTTATGGTAATTGCGTCTTGTTTCGTATACATACATAGGTGTCGGCCTAAAACCTACCATCGACAGTTGATAAGACAGACATATGAAAATAAGAAAAAACGCTCTTATAAATAAACCAAACTAAAAAGTAGAAAATAAATTATAGTTTAAAAAAAACTAAAAAACACGCTTTATATAGAAAACCCAACTAAAAAATAGAAAATAAATTTTAATAATACTGAATTAAGGATCGTGTAAAAAATTAATAAGAAAAAAATATTTTTTATTGTAAAAAAAGCGTTAATAAAGGAGGGTCTGTGGTTACAAAATTAAAATATTCTTTAAAAAGTAGTTGAATCAAGAGGAAATGTTGGGTGTATTGGGCGCACCTCTGCCTACCCCTTCGGGGTATAAAGGCGTGTGTCTCTCTCTTTTTAGTAATTTCAATTTATTAAGTGCGTGGGGGGCACGGGGGGGTGTGTGATACTTCTGTACATATTTTTGCCACAGCACAGTAATTTTCTTAATTTTGCTATGATAACATATAGCAATTCAAATATTTTCTCGCCAGTAAAACTACGATCCATCTCTATAATTTGCTACCTGTAATACCACTATTAGAATGATACTAAAATAGTGATACAATAACAAGCCTTACTACCATAATCCGGCTCTGCTCGCGTCGTGTGCGTAAATATGACTGGGGGCCCTACTCTTTAAATCCGAAACGAATTTCAAATCTTCGGACGGTCGAAGTTTATATACGATACGAATGTACCAACATATACTTATGGTCGTTATTGACTGATGGTCGTAACCATAGACTTACGTTTACGATGTACGTTATACGAATCTGAACATTTATAGAGTAGGTACAATGGTATCGTCATAAACTTCGATCGTCCAAAGATTCGAACTTCTTTTCGGATTAATAGAATAGGGCCCTGGGCTGCGCGACGCCGCTTCGGCTCGCGTCGCGCCCGCTTTGTTCACACATGTCGCCGACAACGAATAAATGATTTGTGATATGTTATGCCTTTGAGGAATTAATAAAAATATTTGTAACAATTTGATGTTCAATAGAGCTAGGTGCCTGAACAAAATTGAAAAATGGACCAAATAAAGATACTAATTAATAAATATGAAAAATAGACAGGTAAAAAAATTTAAAAATACATTTTACGGTTTCGCTATTCGTTGTGGATGCCAAAAATATTCCGTGATTTTGCGATACCTATCAGCTATTGGGATTTTTTAACTCGAAACAAAATTGAATGCGATACATAAATATAACACAAAATAACAAAAACTCAAAATAGGAAAAGTAAATCTGTATAGCGCTATTTATATTAATATTTTTGGCCGTTTCATTTTTGTCTTTGCATTTATCTAAATAATAAAAATACACCAAGTATTTGAACCATTACCACCATCCATTTTACAATTATAAAGTTTTCTATTCATTTCTCGGGATATTTCCTTATCTTCGTCGCTGCGTGGAAACAAAGGCGATACAGATACAAGCTGAGCCATCTGTGTGTTGTCATTGATTCATTTCAATGCATTTAATTGCATTTACCTTGAAATAAAGCTATTATTTACGGATTTTATCGCGGATTTGGTTTAATTTTTACATTTTTGAGTTCCCGACGCGACGTTTCGATCAGGTACTTTACAGATTTCGTGGTCACGGGGCGAACTGAGGTATTAGTCATCCGCTCAGTGACTGTTACAATTCAACTACGTAATTATGCGTCTTATTATACGTATGTAAAAATTAAACCAAATCCGAAAAAATCCGTAAATAATAGTTTTATTTCAATGTGTAATATTCGCGTAAATCTAAAACCATTATGCTTTTACCTTCTTTGTCTCCTCAGCCACAGGAAGTCCACTGCTGAGGATAGGCCTCCCCCAAGGATTTTCATATCGACCTCTTAGAAGTGGCTTTCAGGTTCGGCCAAAAGATCGAGTCATTGCAACCTAATTTTTGGCCGAATATGGCGGAAGTGAAACCTTCAATCAGGCATTTTTTCCGCTTTTGTTAGTATATAATAAATAACAAAGTAGGTATTAAAAAGAATGAAACATTAACATCGCAATTTTACCCTCAGATCTATTCATTCCCCAGACATTTTTTTATTTCCATCGTGTAACAAAGGCGTACCGATATTGCCACCTCTTATTATCAGCGTGTCTTTGCAACCCAATTAATTTGCATTCTTCTGTATACTGATACAGATCAGCCCATATATCTCCCACTGCAGGGTACGGGCCTACTCTACAATCGAGAGTACGATTGAGATTGTGCTTAGATCATATATGTGAATACATCACATTCAGTTATAGCCAAAATTGGCACTATTGTAGCTGAAGCGCAATGTTTAGCTGAAGGTCAATGGTTTACCCGACGGTGGCTGAAATATATGTACATTTTTAGCTAAAGGTGACCGAATATATTATATATACATATTACTATTTTATATACCTTAGACTGCCCGCTCATTTTTCCTATCTCAATATCCATCCAAAGGTTGCCTGGAAGAAATTACCTAGAGTGATAAGGCCGCCTCTTGTACTATTATTATTGTGTTGTTTCTTCACTGTATTTTTTTTTGTGCAATAAATGATTAAATAAATAAATAAACCAATGGTTACTTTTTTGACGGAAGCTCAATATTCGATCCGACATTTTTTTTAAATATTATATATAAAATAAGCGTCCACCATGAAGGAAAACATCGTGAGGAAACCTGCATACCATAGCGATTTATAAAAATTTCTATGGTATGTAAGTCCGCCAACCCGCACTAGGCCAGCGTGGTGGAATATATGGCATAACCACTCTCAATTGTGCTCTCGATTGTAAAGGAGGTCCGTGCCCTGCAATGAGACATTTATAGGCTGATATATACATATACAATAAACAAGTCAAAGTAATGAAACATGAACACCGCCATTTTACCCTCGCATCCATTAATTCCCGGGACATTTCTTTATCTCCGTCGAGGAACAAAGGCGTACAGATGCAGCCGTCTGTTATCAGCTCTTTGCAAGCTTGTATTTGCATCGAAATGGAACGCCGCGGCGAGACACATTCGCCGAATTTACGCTCACTTACTGCTGCATTACGGTTACTGTGGTTTGTCTGGGTCCATTTCATTTTCTTGTCTGTCAGTTAAATGTATTAGATAATTGCGACTTATAAAATTATTGACAGCCTCAGTGGCGCAGTTGGTTAGATACCGCCTGTGAAACTTTAGGTCGTGGATACCATCCCTGCATCTAAATAAATATTTTTGTGACTCAGGTTTTTGAGACCGAAAAATCTTTCGTAGTTTCTAATACCTACAATACAAAATTCGATCTTGTGGGGTCAGGATTGTGTATGGGACTATTGAGTGTATTTTATTTTCATTGTCTTCCTTAATTTATATCTTAGTTTTAACCCTAGAGTGGGCGCGTCTTTTTGCGTAACGTCAGTAGGCGCGTGGGGAGCATTTTGCCGCCTCATTTTCTTTGACCATTTTGACTAGTTATATAGCAATTTAATATTTTTTCTTTTAGGATTTAAATAAATAAACAGTAAGTAATATTTAATCAACATATTTATTCAACTTTGTTCTATAAACTTTGGTTTACAAAAGACTTTAGAAAACTTAATATTTTTATTGACTTTTTTTCTCTTATGCTACATAATACTTTTTAATACTTAAAAAAATGGAAAAAAATAACAAAATTATATATTTTCTAAATCTACAGGATACGCTTTATCAAAACAGTCTTCACAAAGATATGTACAATGTTCATTGCACAGTAACTTTTGGCATCTGGAACACCCTTTTTTCGTGCGCCTGTTTTTCTTTGAGGGACATATGCTGCATTTGCCCTCCTTTTTTGAAGAAGATGCTTGTTCTACTGGGACAAAGCGAGCAATTTGGTTCCTCAAAGAAATATTTAAAGTGCCTATAGAAGACCTTGTGGTCATATATTGCTTGACAAGTACCATGGCAATTTGTTTCAAATATTCTCGACGTAGCATCAAATGTTGAGTATTGGCTTTGTAAATAATTTGACTGTTTATACCGGCAATATTCAACATTGAAAAAAACAATCTCATTGGCCATCTGCGAGTCATCCTCCCAACAGAATATTCTTCCTTCATTTGGTCAACCAAGTCAACACCACCTTTAGTACTATTATAAAATGTTATTATTTCAGGTTTTGCAGCAGGCCCGGTGCTTTCATCGATTGTATCATCTTCATGCAAAGTTGATTATAGTAATACTATTTTCTTTTGCTTTTTATTTGGAACATAAGATAGTAAAACTTTCCTGTCACCAAATCCAAACATTGAAGATGGCTTCGCCCGGTCTTTGGTGTTCAAAAATTTGGTGGAATTTCTTTTTTATTTTTACGTAACGTTCCAACAATAGTCGTTCTATGATCATTTAGCAACTGATCAGCAAGAGGTATCGAAGTAAAAAAGTTGTCCATAGTGATGTTGCGGCCAGTGTTGAGGATATTTTGGGATAATCTTTTTACCAAAGCCACTCTCAATCGTATTCTCGATTGTAGAGTAGGCCCGTGCCCTGCAGTGGGACGTATATGGGCTGATACAGATACAGATTTGCTGAATTATCAACATTGAACTGCCCTGGAGGTTGTTTCCCAGCATACACCTCTAAATTGCTAGTGTAAAATGATTTCGCATCAACAAGTGCATAAATTTTTATGCCATATTTGGCAGGTTTATTAGCCATATATACCCGGAACTTACATCTACCTCTGAAGGATTCCAGCATCTCGTCTATAGTACAATATTCTCCGATTTGATAATGTTCTTGACAGTATGAATTAAATTTTCCAAAAAATATCGCATAGCTGCCATATTGTCATGAGTAGCACGCTCTGTTCTGGTGTTCATATCATCAAATCGCAGATGTCTAAGTAAAAAATAAAACCTTTTTATAGACATAGTTGCCCTGAAAACGTCAGGGGCGGTCCCATCATTTACCCACATTTCTTGAATATTTGCGTGATTCATCTTTTTTAGACCAGCCATCAGCAGTAATCCGATAAGAGCTTTCACTTCGATTCTGTTGCATCTCTCTCACGGGAAAATTTTTCTTGGTTAGCTCTTATGTATGTATTAGTACATAACACAATATCATCAATCATTGATTCGGTAATAAACAAATGAAAACATTCTACAGGTGTTTTACAGTTCAAAGCTTCCTCACCCTTCACTCCGGGCCTGCCGATTACAATATTTTCCTGTCTTGTCCGGATATTTGGTCGTAAAGGAGGGTGAATAAGCCATTTCGTGCCATCTTTACCTTGATACATCGGAACTCTAGTATGTCGTCGTCGAGAAGCTGGAGTAACAGATAAAAGTTGAGATTGAGCTGACGTACTTGCCTGCGGGGACGATACAGTATTTCTGAGACGAAGTAGTTGCGCTAGTGGTTCATCATCATCGCTGGACGTACATGTTGGAGATTTATCACCACGTGGTTGTATTTTACGTTTACGACGACGAGATCGAGGCTGATGGCTACTCATATCTGAACTGGGTGTAGGTGCTATTTCGGAAGACACAACAGTTGAATAAGATTCTTTATTGTTCGAAGCGTCACTGTCTGCTGACTGTTCTGTTTCCGTGTTGTGCTCACTATGAATAGTAGATCTATCACTATCTGAAATATTTTCATTTTCAACGATGTGTGTACTAGCATCTTCAAAATCAGATGTTTCTTCTAGCCAAGACAAAATTTGAGCTTCTATTTTATCCATTTTTATTTATTATTATCAATGAATTCTTTGAAATCCTAAAACAAACATATTTTTAGTAGCAAAAGTTATTAATGCACCATAAAATATAGTCAACATTTCGAGTTTGCAAAAAATACATTATACAATATTACTTACGTGAGTGGGCGCGCGGTGAGCAATTTGCCGCCCGGCGACACCTGATGGTAGAAACCTTCTTCTCCAGCCGTCCCCCGCGCACTGACGGCGTCCAGATTCTCGACAAACGTTGCTAACGAGAGTGGGGGCAGCTACTAAGAAGCGCAAGTCTAACGGCTACTTATTTTAAAAAATATTAAAGGTTTTTTAGCGCGGGCGGCAAAATGCTCATAGCGCGCCCACTCTAGGGTTAAAGGTATCGAGGCAAATATAATCAAATCAAACATTACCTCCACAACTTAATCTTCCAAATACCGCACATACTTTTTATATCATAGTAAAATATTCCGCAGTCTCATATTATTTTCTATCAGCTGTTATATTCACGTAATGGTACAAACAAATTTGTTCCGTCTCCCATCGTAACGTAATAACTTGGCAAATATTATTTCCATAATGTATGGGTGCGCTTTGTCTCACTGAGAATGTTCAGAGCGAGATGCGCAAAGCATCTTTTATACCTCCATAACTCTCAGCGCGGAGCTTCTAATAAATTGGTACGGTTTGTTAATTTTTATAACGTATTTTCGAGCTTAGGAAAAATCTTTTTCCCTGAGGAAAATTGCGATGGAAAAGCAAAAGGTGCTTATAGTTTGTCAACATACATCAAATCTTCTTTTCTATATTTTGCTGGAATTAAAACTTTATTGGTATAGAAGGTTCAAGTAAATGGATAAAGTTTGAAGGGCGGAAAAAATTGTTCAATCCATCCATTTTATTTTGTTAGCGATGTGTTGTATCTGATTTGTAGTATCAGGTTTCTGCTTGAGGTTTATAGCAATCAATTTGAACATGACAATGAAAGTGTGTTATAGTGTAGGTAAACAGGCCGGCACAATTATTTACATCAGCAAGAGATCACTGTATCTAGCCGATAAATACTCTGATTATATTGTATTTACTTTGACAGTAAAAAATACCTGGGAAACGAACCTAAATGTGGCCATAACTACTACTTATTCTATCTGTTCAAATATTTATTGACGAATATACATTTACATTTTTTTTCCTAGCCTATACTGTCCCACTGCACGGCAAAGGCCTCCCTTTCCTTATTTCACCCGTCTCTATCCAAGGCTTTCATCCTCCAGTTGTTATGAAAATGATCTAAGTCATCTTTCCACCTACTACGCGGTCTACCACGTGGTCTTTTCGTGGTTTGGGGAGTCCTAGCCCACAGCTCTTCTGTCATGCGACAGACGTGGCCTGCCCAGTCCCACTTTAATTTGGCTGTTTTTTGCCCAATGTCCAGAGTTTTCATCTGTCGAAACAAACATTTACAATATTTTTCCTGAAATAATAATGTACATCTTAACATTATTTTAACAAAAACTATAGAACCACCCAAATACGATGATATTTAAAACATTACAAAAATTGTTATGTTTATAGCCAAATTTTTATTTGCATTGTGTCTAGTCACTAAAATGACGACGCAGCTTCGTTTTCTGTAGTAGTCTTGATATTCCCTGTATAATCTAATATTCACAAAACCAATGGCATCACTCAAAACACTTACCGCCAACCTCCGAAAACAGATCGCTAACAGCTCTCACAATCTCTACCAAAAGTAAATATTAAAATTCCGTCGGCGGTAGAGTGCGTCTGAAAGTGTCAATGGAGCAATTTGTCCGCGTTATTACGTACCGTCTCTACCACTCTATACGCTCTACATATACTGTACATTTGCGTCTCTATTACGTTTTATGTAGTTTTTGTTATAAAACGTTATTTTTTAACGGACATTTTATTTGAAGAGGTTTGCTTACTCTACCAGGTAGAGAAACAAACGTAGTTCAAAATGTTTTTGTTTAAAGTTTGTTGGGGAGTTTTAAGTGCTGTTCTAGAGTACTTTTGTTGTGTTTTTATGTTTTAATAGCAAAGTTAGTTCAATGCAAGTAGAGCATGGTCAACATAGAGTTTTCATCGGTCCACACAATTTTACTGACCTTGTCAAATCGGAATATATGCATTCTGACCTCCAAACGACATTGAAATAAACCATTAGTCTCCAAGCGACAGAGACAGAGACAGAACAAAATATGTTCAGTCCACGTGTTGTATTTTCAATCATTATGTACCATATTATTTACTAAAAAACGAATATGTAAATATAACCATCTTATGTAATCAGTCAAGTTCAGTCGAAATATAAATAAAATCTACAGAAATGATTTACAAAGTCTTAAGCTCTACATCTCAGAAACTTTTCTTATGAAAGCTCTTTTCCTGTAATTTTCATGTTTCCTTTTGCCAATGTGTAGCCGACCAATCCATCATGTCAAGAAAGGCTCTACTTCACCCCACCCAAACTCTACATACGTAGAGACGTCTCTACCGCGTGTTATCCGTAAAAAGGGTGCCCTTATGTCGGCGACAGTAATTCACCATTTGTGTCGGTTTACATAAAGACGGCTGCGTCTCTATCTTCGTGTTAGCCTTTTGAACAAAGCAGTGGATTTAGCTATTTCGATTCCTTTGGATTTGAGGGTATTACGTTCAAGATTTTTTACTTCAATCTTTTGTTTACTTAGTTGTCGCAAAATAATAACTAACTTTTATAAGGATTTGATGATTTAATAATAATTGTAAATTAAGGGAAGTTAAATTGTAGCAGTCACTGAGCGGATGACTAATACCTCAGTCCGCCTCGCGACCACGAACACTGTAAAATAATTAAAACGTCAGGTAGGTATAGAATGTAACAATTAAACCAAATCCGATTCAAAATCCACAAAAAATAATTATGTGGTAACAGTCTCAATCTTAGTAAACATTATAAATGGTTTTAATCTCTTTTACTTAATATTTTTTCGTTAAGATAGGTAACATTTATAGTGTATAGCTTTTGCTCTGGATCTCACCATTTGACATATTCAATCGTGAAATAACATATGTAAGCTTGTACAAAAAGTAGCTTAATACAATTTAGGATCACGATTAGTCATGTGAAAGGAATGTCCAAAATATTAAACCCTCTACTTATGACTTAATTCTCGCTGTATATTTATTAGGAACTATGAATTCCATTGTTCTCTAAATAATGTATTAATATAAGTAACAACTATACTCTGCGGCGTACCTTGGAAGAAGCCTATGTCCAGCACGACTGCAACAATTGATGTATCATCATAGGACTTTTTTATAGTTAAGCTTTTTCATACCACTGTTCGATAAAGGTTCTGCCCTATGCCTCCACAATTTGCGTTCTAGAGAGATTTCAAGTTTCACAGGCATCCTTGTTAAAGGATTCTGATGGTAGGTCATGAGAAATATGAAATTGTAAAAAATCCAAACATTAATATAAATGTAATGGAAGGTTGTAGTCTAATCGCAAAATATGTGTACTTAATTACAATTTACTGTCATTTATTTATCTAAATATCGATCAACTCATAAGTTGATCGATATTTAGATAAATAAATGACATAATACATATATTATACAGGGTATATCAAGACTGCTACCGAAAACGAAACCGGGTGGTAGTTTAAGCGACTTCAGACACAATGCAACAGAAAAAGTTGCAAAAAAGCGACAAAATTTTTTTTTGTAATTTTTTCCTATGGCCATATTTGGGTGGTAAATACATTTTTTTCTTAAAATAATATTTTATACCATTTTATTTATAAATACTCTAAGGAATAAAAGAGTTTAAATTATTATTTTAGCCAAAACTATGGATTTACCAACCAAAAATGACAATATTTAAAAAATCATAAAAAATAATTGTCGCGTTTCTTTGCGAAATTTTTAGTTGCATTGTGTTTGTAGTCACTAAAACTACCACCCGGCTTCGTTTTCGGTAGCAGTCTTGAGATACGCAGTATGTATGTACGTTCTTAACACGCCTTAAGTTACAGCTGAATATTACCACTTACAAAGGATATTAGCTGTCGAAAACAGACACGAGATGTTCCCCCAGGAGATTACATACATTAAGATGAAAAATGGAGCTCATTCGCGATTCCGTCGCGGTCCATACACGTTATTAATGTGTATTCTTGTGCGGTCAATTCCAACCTCCTTGCACAAAGTCGTGCATTATGCATGCCAATATCGCGCCTCAATGCAGTTGTTATTGCCGCGAACGCTGGACTTCCCCCCTTTAATACCCCTCCATTAACCCCCTCCCTTTCCCCCTCCCCCTTTTCCTTAGTTCAGCAGTGCTCTCAGCAACACGCGCGCATACATTAAAACCTTCCTAATTTCGCTAAAACTTTGCTCCGGCCGCTTCGATTGTACGCATCGCTGGCTCTTACGCACTCTTAGCCAAATTAATTTTATTAAAACACCACCCTGCATACCCATTATAGACTTTATCTCAAGTGGAATAAGTTTCAAAGTGGTATGCGGACACTCTTCACGGTATTCGGTATATCGTAGATGGAAATTAAAGTCAACAATGTATTTTTTCATATGGTTTATTTTATCCAGTATACGAGTTTCCATAACACATTGCGATGAATATATGGATTCTGTACATTAAATATCAAAGTAAAACAATAAAATGTATATCAATAATGTAAATATATATATATATAGTTATGATCTATGTATGTATATAGTCGGGTGTATTGGCACCGTCGCGACACATTGTCTCCACAGGACACGAGCATGCATGCGTACTGTCGCACGACACACGCGCGACAACCGCGCGACTAACGCGACGCCGCCACAACGTAACAACTTATACGTCTTTTATGGATCATTTGAGCGAAAAATATTCCCGTCCGAATGTTAGTCGTTTGAAGGCGCCGTTTCGCCCGAAGCCTTTTGATATGAACATTGTAGAAAAGTAATAACGGGATTATAACATGAGTGTAGACGTCTTTGTGTACGCAACATGAGGCCTCGCCGCGATCTTTGATCTCATGTTAAAAATGGAACATTAAATATTAACTTTCATATGTTTGGCGAGCTCAAAGGATATTTCGGATCGGCTGTTTACATGGATACGTAATATTATAATTGGATGTTTTAATATATGTCATAAAAGTCACTCCGGTGTTGAGATTATAAGGTCTTGTGAGTTTACCGAGCAATATGTTCTTTAATATATTTGGAACCAAATTCCTTAGATATGTCAATAATATAAAATTAAAAGCTACTAAGTACATTAAAATATCCCGAGATTTTTACTTTGATCTTCAACGCAAGACATTTGATTTATATGAAACTGACATCTGTTAATTTCATGTCTACATTATTTTTAATTTGTTTTTTATGATCCCTTTAATGTCTTGGCAAAAGTACTTGGTAATATACGTTTTTTTTTTTCTTTTTCAAATTTTATGATTGTTGTGGCGACGACGCGTTGGTCGCCGCACGCGACTCCGGAGGCGCGCGGAGATGCGGGGCCGAGCCGGCGCTGCGTCACAAACCTCTACATATAACCTATTTACAATACATTGCGATACCTACGGGATACGACAACGTCGCTGGAGAGAATCTGTTGAAGAAGAAAGGAAGGGTGCTAAGCGGCTCCTTAACTAGCTACTTCGAATTCCGCAATGGACGGATGGTTTCTCCACGATCCAGGTACGTCAAATTAAACTTTCAATTTTAAACATTTATACAACATTTTTGATGACACAAGCGCGCCGAGATTGCCTGATCTAAATAAATCCACCGCAAGCTCGTCGCGCGAGCGAATTTACAATTGACCCGCACATCTTGAGACACAATACAAAAATACTTTCAACTATGACCTAACTAAACTAAGTTACTGATTTTTTTAAATTCTCTTCATTGACAATAATCGAGTTTGTTCGGTCCGCGACGCGCCCGCGCCTTCCCCGCACGCACGCACACACACACACACTCGAGCACACACACCCCCCCCTCCACCCGCCGCTCTACCCCCTCCCCGCTACACTACCACTCCCCGACATCGGTGGACGTCCACAATTCTTAACAACAACGTCGATTTACGCGGGAACTACACGCGGCGTCATTAACTAGCTGAAAACTATTACGGTTATGAAATCTCTCTCTTAGTATGAGAAAAGGTGTGAAATTATAATTAACTATAGAGAACTAAAATTGATGAGTTTACTTATATTTTGAAGGATAAAAAATATGGAGAAAAAAATTGAATGAAATGTCACCGCGTGTAGCGTCCGCAGCGCACTAATGATGAGCGACTAAAACTACACGACAGTGAGACAACGCGACAAACAAACAGACGTCGACTGCACTACACGCACGTTTATAAATACTTAGCCTACACGAGATTGTTGCAAAAATTGTGGTAGCGAACGTGCGCAGCGGGCGCGCACCCGTCGTCTTACAACACGGCGCCGACTGCCGCACAACAGTTGCACGACTGTTGCACGACAGTCCGCGACTGTTGCATAGCAGTCCGCGACTGTTGCACAGCAGTACATGACTGTAGCACGACAGTTTGCTACAATTGCATGACAGTACGCGATAGTTATATACTAGTTCACGACTGTAGCACGACAGTTCAAGACTATTGTACAACAGTTTACGACTATAGCACGACAATCCGCAACTGTTGCACGACAGTACGCGATAGTTATACGATAGTTCACGACTGTTGTACAACAGTTTATGACGTTGGACGACAGTGCGCGACCGCTGACGCACACAATTGACATATAACACGACACGTGCGCCGCTCAAGCTTCCGCACGGTATGTGTGAGTCACAGTTACATTAATTTGACATCTATATAAAATATAATATGTTTACAACTATGCTAGCTCACTTTCCCTGCCCCGGGGCGCTCCCGTGCTGCTTATTTAATTATATTTTTTTTAATTTAATTTTGATATATCTTTTTATAGAACCTAATTGTTCAGTTCACTAACGTTGCCAAAGACGGAAGATAGACACCCATTTTATGTTCCTTTTTATATTATTTTGAATACGAGTGCCTTTATTTTTGTCAAATCAAATTTAATGATACTTAATTTTTGGTTTTCGTTGTTAGTTCAGTGTCGTTGTAAGAATTGACTTCAAAAGTATAACTAACAGAGACACGTAAAAGCATGGAGTATTTGACTTATACAGGGTATATCAAGACTGCTGCTGAAAACGAAGCCGGGTGGTAGTTTAAGCGACTTCAGACACAATGCAACAGAAAAAGTTGCAAAAAAACTGACAATTTTTTTTTGTTATTTTTTTCGTATGACCATATTTGGGGTGGTAAATACATTTTTTCCTAAAATAATAGTGTATACCCTTTTATTTATAAATAATCTAAGGTATAAAAGTGTTAAAATTATTATTTTAGCAAAAACTATGGATTTACCACCCAAAAATGACGATATTAAAAAAATCAAAAAAAAAAATTGTCGCGTTCCTTTGCGAATTTTTTTGTTGCATTGTGTTTGTAGTCACTAAAACTACCACCCGGCTTCGTTTTTGGTAGCAGTCTTGAGATACCCGGTATATGAAACTTATGCATTACATTACAAAAGTTAGTGTTCCTTCGCTTGCCGACACTCTCAAGTGCCAGTTCTCTGACGTCCCTAGGAATTTTAATGTAGTCCATATCAATGCCCAGAGTATTCCGGCTCATTTCCCTGATATGCTGGCTAGTTTTGACTGTACTCATATACATGCTATCCTTGTTTCAGAATCTTGGTTGAAACCATGTCTATCCTCTTCCGCTTACACTCTTCCCGGATTCCACCTCATCAGGAATGATCGCACTGTACGTGTTGGAGGCGGTGTTGCTATTTATCTTAGAACACAATTTCGCTATTCAGTTGTTAGCGTATCACCGCAGCCTCCACCATCACATGCTGGCGAACATCTGTTCTTGGAGGTGGAATTCTCACTTAATAAAGTCCTACTCGGTGTTTACTACTGTCCTTCGCTTCACATTAACTTCTTTTCTTCTCTCGAAATTATTCTCGAAAACCTAGTTCCTTCGTACAGTCAGACCATAATCATGGGTGATTTCAATACCTGTCTCCTCAAGAACGATCATCGTTCCTCCTGTCTTTTGAATACCATCCAATCCTGTAACCTTTCCACTCTTCCCCTTTCGGCCACTCACCACTCTCCTAATAATACTCCTTCCCTTCTTGATCTCATCTTTGTTTCTTCATTAAATCACGTTGCGAGATATGGGCAATGTCCCGCGGACGCCTTTTCATGTCATGACCTCCTATTCCTTTCCTATCGCCTTCGTCCTCCTAAAGCCTTACCTAAGATCCTATCGCAGCGGAATTTTCGTGGTATTAATTTGGATAATCTTCGCAAGGATGCTGATGAGATCGACTGGAGTTTGCTTCTCCAATCTGAGTGTGTAGATGATATGGTCCATATTTTCACTTACAACCTGTTGGATCTCTATGATAAGCATGCACCTGTTCGCACTATTAAAATTAAACACCTTCCGTCACCTTGGCTTACCGATGAAATTAAAGTACTACTTTCCAAAAAAGCGTCGGCTAAGTCAAGGTACAATCGTCGCCCCAATGAGTCAAATTGGTTAAAATATGTGGCTATTAGGAATCACTGCAGTAAGGTGTGTAGGAATGCTCAACGCCGACATATTCACAACTCAGTTGAAAATGGAGACCCAGCTAAAGTCTGGAAATTTCTTAAGTCACTGGGAGTGGGTAAATCGCAACAAGATTCTATTCCTAAATCCATAGATTTAAACTCCCTAAACCATCATTTCTCTTCTTCGTCTGCCTTCGACAAGACGGTCAAAGAAAATACTATAAGAAATCTTTCAACCCTTCAAACTCCCAATTGTTCGGCCTTTGCTTTCAAACAATTTGCTGCTTGTGATGTTAAGAAAACAATTACTCTTATTTCTTCTAATGCAATAGGTAGCGACTGTGTCAGCCGTAACATGATTATGCTTATCCTAGACGAAATCCTCCCCATAATATCCCATATCCTCAACCATTCCATCACGACTGGAATATTCCCGGCTACCTGGAAAGATGCCCATATTATTCCTATTCCTAAAAAGTCCAATGCTTCTACACTCTCTGAATTCCGACCCATTTCCATTCTCCCTTTCCTTTCCAAAGTCCTTGAGCGCCTGATTCATACTCAAATTAGTGATTTCCTTTCTAAAAATAATCTCCTGAACCCTCTCCAATCGGGGTTTCGTCCTGGGCACAGCACCACCACCACCCTGACTCATGTTACGGACGGCATCAGATCTGGTATGGAGGAAGGCAAGCTGACTGTCTTAGCATTGCTAGACTTCAGCAACGCTTTTAATACTATTGATTTTGATATATTGCTTTGCATGTTATGTTCTCTTAACATATCTCCAACAGCAGTTGAATGGTTTCGTAGTTACCTGTATGGGCGCCGGCAACGCATCTGTGTCGAGGATAGTTATTCCTCGTGGTGCTCCTTATCTGCTGGCGTTCCACAGGGCGGCGTGCTTTCTCCTCTACTCTTTGCTGTTTTTATAAATTCCATATCTATTCAACTTCGCTCCTCCTACCACCTCTACGCAGATGATTTACAAATTTATACTCAGGCATCTTTGGGTAAGATGCACGATGCGATCGCTATAATTAACAGTGACATCCAGCACATATGTGAATGGAGCAAGACCCATGGGCTGAAAGTTAATCCATTGAAAACACAGGTGATAGTTATCGGCAGCCCAAGAATGACTCTAAAACTAGATAGTGACAAACTACCACCTATCTCTTGTGATGGTACTACCGTCACATATAGTGATAAAGTCAGGAACCTGGGACTATATCTGGACAAGTCCTTCAGCTGGGGTCCGCAACTCCAAGAACTCAGTCGTAAGTTGTTCGCCTCAGCTAGGTCCTTGCGAAGATTACACAATCTTTTACCTGTTGCTACGAAGATTTCATTAGCGCAAACCCTCCTTCTTCCTATCCTTGATTATGCCGATGTCAGCTATCCTGATCTCACCGAGGACCAACTAAATAAACTTGAGCGCCTTCAAAACTTTATTATTAGATTCATATTTGGATTACGCAAATATGATCATGTTTCTGAGTTTCGTACTAAGCTCAAGTGGTTGCCCATACGGCTTCGTCGGAATGCTCACATTCTTTCTCTTCTGTATAATATATTGTTTAATCCTGTCACCCCATCTTATCTTAAAGATCGTTTTGTATTTCTCGATGACTCCCATACAAGATCCCTAAGGTCGTCAGAGAGACTGGAGTTGAGAATGCCTGTGCACTCCACAACTTTTATGGATGGGTCGTTCACCGTCAGAGCTGTCCGATTGTGGAACGCCCTACCGGTTGTGGTAAGACGGGCACAATCACTGCCGTCGTTCAAGAAAATGGTTAAGGATCACTACCTTTCTCCTACATTTACTAATTGACGTGGACAACTTTCCTATGTGTATATATGTACTGATGCTCTTATATATTATATATATATATATATATATATATATTTATATTTATGTATGTATATTATGTGTATGTATGTATATTTATATAGATGTATTGATGTATGTATATTTTTATTATTAATTAGTAATTATTTGTAATTCTTATATTTTTCCTTCTTAACTACTATTCTTTACACTTTAAGACTGCCCTCTATTTATCCGTTCATAAAATCCATCCCATGGTTGTCTGGAAGACATTGCCTTTGAGCGATAAGACCGCCAATTGTACTTTTAAGATTGTGATTTTCGTTTTATTTGTATTTTATTTTTGTGTGCAATAAAGTGTATAAATAAATAAATAAATAAATACAAAAGCTGTGTAAAAACTTTATAATGTATGTTTTCATTATTCAATGCAAACTTCTTTCAAAGATTTATTATCATTTTATCGAACCGATAAAATCATTAATATCGCGCTCTGTAAATATACGTTTCGATACCAATCTTCTTAACAGCACGCGAGCCCCCGAGCTCTCACACTTGGCCTACAACCACGCACTCATAAACATTGGTGTTCATTGCACTAACCCTCGCATACTACTTACACACTCGTATAAGAAAATTCAATAATTAACAATTTGGCACATCCGCTTCCTGTTTATATTACACGTTAGACGAAGGGATAGGAGAGTAGGAGCGCCGCGCCGCGTGCACTGCAACAACCTGTATGTACAGACTTGTAAGGAATAGAAATAGAGGGAAGATGTTACTGGATGGCGTAACTAAGATTGCTTGAATTTTTCGAATTAATTGTTTTTTATTGCGTTGAATGGCGAGACGAGCATGCCAATCGCCTGGTGTTAAGTGATACGACCGCTCATGGACAGTAGCAAAACCAAACACCATGAATTACTAATCAATGCATGGCATTTCACTATACTCGCCGTACTGAGACATAAGATGTTAAGTATCAATATGTCTAGTCTCAAATTTTAATGGGATTATAATTTGTCTGCTTTCAAATCAAAAAGAGATTTAGGTGGATATTAATATCGCATACTCTTTAAAATTTATGTTTGTCAGTAATTAAGTCAGCCAAAGCTAGAATTTTATTTAAAAATAATTCATCTTGATACATCAAAGTATGCTGACCGCTATTCCTTAACTAATAGTAGAATTCATGTATTTCTTTCCGTCAAATTGTGTATATATGTTCCATAGGTGGGACACTTAATTTATATTCAAACTCAGTAGCGAAAATTCTTGTAGAGCTACTACCGAAATCTCGAGTTGAAACTCAGTCTCAGTTACGCCACCAAGTATATCAAGAAGCAAAAGGAACAACAATCATATAATATGTAAACTTGAACAAGTGCGCAGACGGCAAGAGACAGTCGACTTAGTCAAAGAAGTTGCATCATATGCAACTCCGCAGGAATTTTGAGTTAGAAAGTGGATCAAAGGGTTTAGTCACACTGATCTATTACAATTCTAAGTTCGTTATAATTTGTCTGTAACAGTTTGTAACCATCACACTGGACGGTATTGCCTATAGGTTTTCGTGTGACTGAAAAGGGAAGATAAGGAAAATTTGTTGACTCAGTGAACGCGACGCGACTATGAGTATACTAGGAGTAACAAATTATTAGTAACGATACACAGTACGCACTACGAAGACTAATTAAGGAAAGTCGGCCGAGTGTCGGCCAAGTGTCGACCGAGTGTTGGTCGATTGTCGGACGAATCGATCCGCTGCAAATAGATGACAACGTAAATCAACGTAATTACCCAACCACAATTTTAATTGTGGGTCATTACATTGCAATTTGAGAAAAAATATCGTTATAGCAAAGTAATTAAGACATTTAAATTTATAAAATTTATGGCCTGAAAATAATTGTGCAATTACCTCTACACGATATTTTCCCTCGAACAAAGCCGATATTGAGATCACTTCAGCACTTAACACTCGCGTGACACGACTGCCGCACGACACACGGCCTACAGTTGTCCAACAGATAGTCAGTAGAGTCCGCACAGGGCTGCCAGTACTAGGATGGTGATTGTCGCATGGTGCGTGGCGGCGGCGTCGTGCAGGGCGCGCACGGTGTGTCGCGCGGGCGCGGGGGAGGGGTGCGCGCCGCGGCGGGGGAACACTGCCACCGCGCCGCCGCCGCCGCCTACTGCCACGCACCATACCTATAGAGAACAACAATCATTTCACCGTACTGTACTGTACTAAGTCCTGCCGCAAATACTCACACTCGCATTAGCCATTACGAGCCGCGTGCGAGTGGCAGTATTTAAAACCTATGGCGCAGTACCAAACTCCGCACTTGCTCGCACGTATCGTGTGCGTGTGTATGTGCGTGTGCGTGTGCGTGTGCGTGTGCGTGTGCATGTGCGTGTGCGTGTGCGTGTGCGTGTGCGTGTGCGTGTGCATGTGCGTGTGCGTGTGCGTGTGCGTGTGCGTGTGCGTGTGCGTGTGCGTGTGCGTGTGCGTTTGCGTGTGCGTGTGTGTGTGTGTGTGTGTGTGTACCTCGTCCGGGTCGCGCACGTGCAGCGCGGCGCGCCAGCAGTGTTGCGCGAGGTGTGTGTGTGTGTGTGTGTGCGCGTGTACCTCGTCCGGGTCGCGCACGTGCAGTGCTGCGCGCCAGCAGTGTTGCGCGAGGTGTGTGTGTGTGTGTGTGTGTGTGTGTGTGTGTGTGTGTGTGTGTGTGCGCGTGTACCTCGTCCGGGTCGCGCACGTGCAGTGCTGCGCGCCAGCAGTGTTGCGCGAGGTGTGTGTGTGTGTGTGTGTGTGTGTGTGTGTGCGCGTGTACCTCGTCCGGGTCGCGCACGTGCAGTGCTGCGCGCCAGCAGTGTTGCGCGAGGTGTGTGTGTGTGTGTGTGTGTGCGCGTGTACCTCGTCCGGGTCGCGCACGTGCAGTGCTGCGCGCCAGCAGTGTTGCGCGAGGTGTGTGTGTGTGTGTGTGTGTGCGCGTGTACCTCGTCCGGGTCGCGCACGTGCAGTGCTGCGCGCACGCAGTGTTGCGCGAGGTGTGTGTGTGTGTGTGTGTGAGCGCGTGTACCTCGTCCGGGTCGCGCACGTGCAGTGCTGCGCGCCAGCAGTGTTGCGCGAGGTGTGTGTGTGTGTGTGTGTGCGCGTGTACCTCGTCCGGGTCGCGCACGTGCAGTGCTGCGCGCCAGCAGTGTTGCGCGAGGTGTGTGTGTGTGTGTGTGTGTGTGCGCGTGTACCTCGTCCGGGTCGCGCACGTGCAGTGCTGCGCGCCAGCAGTGTTGCGCGAGGTGTGTGTGTGTGTGTGTGTGTGTGTGTGTGTGTGTGTGTGTGCGCGTGTACCTCGTCCGGGTCGCGCACGTGCAGTGCTGCGCGCCAGCAGTGTTGCGCGAGGTGTGTGTGTGTGTGTGTGTGTGCGCGTGTACCTCGTCCGGGTCGCGCACGTGCAGTGCTGCGCGCCAGCAGTGTTGCGCGAGGTGTGTGTGTGTGTGTGTGTGTGTGCGCGTGTACCTCGTCCGGGTCGCGCACGTGCAGTGCTGCGCGCCAGCAGTGTTGCGCGAGGTGTGTGTGTGTGTGTGTGTGTGTGTGTGCGCGTGTACCTCGTCCGGGTCGCGCACGTGCAGTGCTGCGCGCCAGCAGTGTTGCGCGAGGTGTGTGTGTGTGTGTGTGTGTGCGCGTGTACCTCGTCCGGGTCGCGCACGTGCAGTGCTGCGCGCCAGCAGTGTTGCGCGAGGTGTGTGTGTGTGCGCGTGTACCTCGTCCGGGTCGCGCACGTGCAGTGCTGCGCGCCAGCAGTGTTGCGCGAGGTGTGTGTGTGTGTGTGTGTGTGCGCGTGTACCTCGTCCGGGTCGCGCACGTGCAGTGCTGCGCGCCAGCAGTGTTGCGCGAGGTGTGTGTGTGTGTGTGTGTGCGCGTGTACCTCGTCCGGGTCGCGCACGTGCAGTGCTGCGCGCCAGCAGTGTTGCGCGAGGTGTGTGTGTGTGTGTGTGTGCGCGTGTACCTCGTCCGGGTCGCGCACGTGCAGTGCTGCGCGCCAGCAGTGTTGCGCGAGGTGTGTGTGTGTGTGTGTGTGTGCGCGTGTACCTCGTCCGGGTCGCGCACGTGCAGTGCTGCGCGCCAGCAGTGTTGCGCGAGGTGTGTGTGTGTGTGTGTGTGTGCGCGTGTACCTCGTCCGGGTCGCGCACGTGCAGTGCTGCGCGCCAGCAGTGTTGCGCGAGGTGTGTGTGTGTGTGTGTGTGTGCGCGTGTACCTCGTCCGGGTCGCGCACGTGCAGTGCTGCGCGCCAGCAGTGTTGCGCGAGGTGTGTGTGTGTGTGTGTGTGCGCGTGTACCTCGTCCGGGTCGCGCACGTGCAGTGCTGCGCGCCAGCAGTGTTGCGCGAGGTGTGTGTGTGTGTGTGTGTGTGCGCGTGTACCTCGTCCGGGTCGCGCACGTGCAGTGCTGCGCGCCAGCAGTGTTGCGCGAGGTGTGTGTGTGTGTGTGTGTGTGCGCGTGTACCTCGTCCGGGTCGCGCACGTGCAGTGCTGCGCGCCAGCAGTGTTGCGCGAGGTGTGTGTGTGTGTGTGTGTGTGTGCGCGTGTACCTCGTCCGGGTCGCGCACGTGCAGTGCTGCGCGCCAGCAGTGTTGCGCGAGGTGTGTGTGTGTGTGTGTGTGCGCGTGTACCTCGTCCGGGTCGCGCACGTGCAGTGCTGCGCGCCAGCAGTGTTGCGCGAGGTGTGTGTGTGTGTGTGTGTGTGTGTGTGCGCGTGTACCTCGTCCGGGTCGCGCACGTGCAGTGCTGCGCGCCAGCAGTGTTGCGCGAGGTGTGTGTGTGTGTGTGTGTGTGCGCGTGTACCTCGTCCGGGTCGCGCACGTGCAGTGCTGCGCGCCAGCAGTGTTGCGCGAGGTGTGTGTGTGTGCGCGTGTACCTCGTCCGGGTCGCGCACGTGCAGTGCTGCGCGCCAGCAGTGTTGCGCGAGGTGTGTGTGTGTGTGTGTGTGTGCGCGTGTACCTCGTCCGGGTCGCGCACGTGCAGTGCTGCGCGCCAGCAGTGTTGCGCGAGGTGTGTGTGTGTGTGTGTGTGTGCGCGTGTACCTCGTCCGGGTCGCGCACGTGCAGTGCTGCGCGCCAGCAGTGTTGCGCGAGGTGTGTGTGTGTGTGTGTGTGTGTGCGCGTGTACCTCGTCCGGGTCGCGCACGTGCAGTGCTGCGCGCCAGCAGTGTTGCGCGAGGTGTGTGTGTGTGTGTGTGTGCGCGTGTACCTCGTCCGGGTCGCGCACGTGCAGCGCGGCGCGCCAGCAGTGTTGCGCGAGGTGTGTGTGTGTGTGTGTGTGCGCGTGTACCTCGTCCGGGTCGCGCACGTGCAGCGCGGCGCGCCAGCAGTGTTGCGCGAGGTGTGTGTGTGTGTGTGTGTGCGCGTGTACCTCGTCCGGGTCGCGCACGTGCAGCGCGGCGCGCCAGCAGTGTTGCGCGAGGTGTGTGTGTATGTGTGTGTGTGTGCGTGTGTGTGTGTACCTCGTCCGGGTCGCGCACGTGCAGTGCTGCGCGCCAGCAGTGTTGCGCGAGGTGTGTGCGTGTGTGTGTGTGTGTGTGCGTGTGTGTACCTCGTCCGGGTCGCGCACGTGCAGCGCGGCGCGCCAGCAGTGTTGCGCGAGGTGTGTGTGTGTGTGTGTGTGCGTGTGTGTACCTCGTCCGGGTCGCGCACGTGCAGCGCGGCGCGCCAGCAGTGTTGCGCGAGGTCGGGCGCGAGCGCGGCGCGCGCCACGCGTCCGTCGGGCAGCACCCACGCCACGCGCACGCCGCGCCCGCACGCGCCGCACTCCAGCCGCCACCCGCCGCCGCGCGCCGGCTCCGCGCTCAGCGCTGTGGCTGTGGCGCCGCCTGGACATACTCACAACCTCGATGTCACAATTACAGCACTATACTGTACAATATACGTCCCACTGCAGTACGCAGGCCTCCTCTACAATCGAAAGTACCATTGAAAGTAGTTAGGCCATGCAATACATCACGCTAGCCTAGTGCAGGTTGACGGACTTTACATACCATAGAAATTCTAGCAAATCCCTATGGTATCCCTATGGTATGCAGTTTTCCTTACGATGTTATCTTTGCCGTTAAAGTGCGCGGTAGCCTGTTGGTAAACGGACCAGACGCGGCTGCCAACATGCTCACGGTGGCCGCGGGTTCAAATCCCAGGGCACACCTCTGGCATTTCGGAGTCATGTGTATATTGATAGTCGATCACCACGCATTAAGTAACGTTTGTTCTGGACGTCGAGACTGACAAATCTTTAACAGTTTCAGTTTCGCATGACTGAAAATTCATCTTAGTTTGCGGACAGGAGAATACGTAGCATTTAAAAGTTATAGCGGAATAAAAGATCTCCATTCAGTTCCAGATACCACGTCTCACAAAGTTGTCGTCAAACCAAGGTAAACTGCCGTGTTTTGTTCAGCAAATAAGATTGCTGAAGACCCTGTAACCGTTTCCTAAAGCCGTATTTTTCTTGCTTTGCCTACCAATTTTGAAAAGTACGTAAAGCATCTCAGATCTAAATGCAGATGTCTATAATTTTCCACTTATTGCGTACACAATTACGTTAAGCTTAGATTTTTAAAACTAAAACACAATTACGGTATGCAATATTTTATTTACTCGGTCAACCAACAACCCAAGCTCGTGATCGTAAACCAAGAGGCACGAGAAAGCGCGTCAGTTAATATTAGGCAGTAAAGAACAAATTAAGAAAGTAATTAAAGATGAAAAATGGCTTTAAAATGTTCACTGCAAATATTTTGAGCTGTCACAACCAGGAGTGATTCATTTATTGCTAAGAAATATGATGTCTGAATAAGATCTGGGAGACCTGATTGAGTTCAACTTGAAAGATGGGTCGCCATTAAAATTGAAGAGAGTAGGACAAAGTCCGTTAAGACGTCTTATTTTGGTTTAGCTGATTTTACTTAGAAAATATGATAAGTATGTTTTTCAGGTTTTCTCGCGTTTTCCTTCACCTTTAAACATTGTGGTAAATGTGCTAATACTATCCCATACAAATGTCTTGTTCGATTTTTTTAAAAGTTGAAACTAAATCGTTACAGCGCGGAACAAATATTAATTATTTGTCTAAACAAACAGTATAACCATTCACCTCTAGATCGCTTTCAGGATGTAGTTTTATCGCGACCAAAAGGTCGAAAGCCCGTAAGTTTCATGACGATTACGCGTTTTTGACTGATTCGTGTGCGGTGCATGCACCGTACCTAGGTGGGACACATTTATCACAAAGAACATCGTATCTAGTGTAACATTGCTATCGAGAGTACATATAACACCCAATATAAGAAATAGAAACTCAATTTCATTAATAACCAATTTCCGACCACTACTAAGCCTTTAAAAAGTCACGGAAGCACAAGTAGGGGAGAAGTGGCATGAAGGAGCCAGGTTTTGAAAGAGCCACTTATATTATTTCGGTAGTTTAGGAACCGATTTGGTTGGGGATTTTATTTTTAAGTGGTAAAACTGATTTCTCGTCACCTACAAACATTTGACAGTTCGCCGACATCAACGGACGTCGGTGTATTGAGTTAAAGTTTTTGGCACTAAAAAGTAAGTATTTTACTTCATTTAAGTTGTTTTTTGGTATTTTACTGTAAACAAATATAGATACATGAATTGTAGACTAAGTTTGTGCATATGTTTGGCTTGACAGCTGCATAAAAACTGAGCCCCAAAAGATTTAATATTGTTGTTATTTTTAAGGTTATATTTTTTTAAGAATTAGTTTTGAAAGAGCCGGGTGAATGGGCCATAAAAGAGCTGGCTCTTTCATAACCGGCTCGTACATAAACCCTGCATTTGAATTTTAGTAATAAATATGCATTTTTTTCATATACCATTAAATTATTTGCTTCAGATATTGCATTATGGAGAAGCCTGGTCTAAAAAAACGAATAAGACCCGAAAAATAAATTAATAATAATAAAATAACACCCAACAGTCACATACACAGTCCTGACCCCACACTAAGATCGAGTCTTGTGTCGTGGGTATCAGACACTACGAGAGACTTTTCGGTCTCACTAACACCCAGACCCGAAAGAAATATTCGTGGGCCGCACAAACATTTCTCTCGGTGCGGGGGTCCAACCCGCGGCCTCTCGTTTCACAGGCGGCGTCTAACCAACTGCGCCACGGAGGCTGTCATCGAAATCGGTAATTGAAGAAGCAGTCAATGAAGTTTTGGAGAAAGGTCAAACTCCAAAACAAAGAAAAATAGTGATGATTGCGTAGTTTGCAACAAAACATATGAAGACAGTGATCCAGATTGGTTTAAGTGCAAAATTTGTTCTGGTTGGGCTCATGAATCCTGTGTCATTAAGGAGAAATTTAATTTCTTTTGCAAGATATGTTTCTAATTTCGAGAAAATAACATTATATTCTAAAGTTCCTAAAAAATCTGAATCTTAAGTGAGCAATATTTTTTTTTTAATTTCTTAAAGATTTAACGTAGTTGTTTTTGATAGAAGATTGATTATTGTTAATTTTTGAGATTGTTATTAATATAAAATAATCCTTCTCTAATATATTAAGATTATATATACGAATATTATAATAGGTTTGACTGACTAATATGTTAAGATTAAAGCGCTTGTTAAAATAACCTAAAATGACTGATAGAATTAAATATTTGTTAAAAAAGTCATTAGTTTATAAAAAGGATTTGGTAGAATTGTCTTTTTGTTTTTTATAGGGCAATAATTATTATTTTACATAATTTTCACAGACTGGCTCATTCATAACTTTTGGTGGCTCTTTCAATACCGAAAAGTTATGAAACAGCCAAAAGACACATTTTTTTGAAATAAATATTTCACTATTTTTTGTAATGTGTTTAAGGTTTTTTCGTATGAAATAACCTAGTTTAATAAATAAATAAGAGCTTGACAAAAAAAAATCATCACTTCTTTCATTAAAAGTGTATTTTTTTGCTCCGTTTAGTAAACTGGCTCTTTCATACCACTTCTCCCCTAACCCCGCTCTGATCGTATTCAAAGCGGTTTCTTCGTCCATGTACAATTTAATAACAGGGTGTATCGGGACAGACCGCCCCATTACACTTCTGTACAGGACTTCACAACTTGTTAAACGAAATTGCAGTTATTTTTCTTGGCAAATAACGGGACTGAACTTTAAGCAATAATTAAGGTGTTGGAAAGTTCGTAAAGTTAAAAGTGACAAAACTATGTCGAATTAAATTTTGTAGTAAAACGACAGTGCTTTTAATATAATGCTGGACGAAAGAATTTGGCAGAACTTGAACCAAAGACCCGGTAAAGGTTTTATGGCATTTTAAGTGCTGATTATTTTTTTTTTTTTTTTTTTTGTTTTTTGGCCATTCTGCTTCATTCTTTTTAATAAATATAAAATAGGTTTCCAACAGAAAGTATGCACGAGCACTGCAATAAAATAATTTTCGTACTCGGATATGTATTTAAAATAACTCCACCAAAAATTCGTAAGACAAAAGAACAAACAATTTTTTTAAAACAAATACAGCATTCACCATTGAGGTGTTATACTAGAGCGGACATCGGGAAAAAATCTTTGCGTATGGTGCATGCGTAAGGGTACACAGTGAAGCGAGAGGGAAGATATGTTACTTCGTTGGCGTGACAGAGACAGAATAGAATGTACCCTTCATTTTGTTACCAACATTTTGTTGGCAGTGTCCCCCCTCTAGTATATTATATCAATGTCATTAACACAATAAAAAAAAATAAAAAAGCAACATACAGTCGAATTGAGAACCTCCTCCTTTTTTTAAAGTCGGTTAAAAAAGCAATAGATATACATATAAAATTTTCGGCTCCCATTTAAAAAAAGTCACTCTTCGCCACTGAAGTACGCATTATGTTAAAGCAAAAATTCAATGTTCACTGCAGTGCTGGAGACTCTGTTAATAAAATGACTCACCGGTGACTCGGAGCGTGACTCGCTTGAGTTCTCTGAGTCTCATGAGGTCCGGCGCTCGCGCACCCACGCACCGGTATTCACCTCCCTCTTGATATAACGCTTCTTTTATACCTGCGTAGAATAAAACAATTAAATAAAAAAACAGCCATAAAATAAAAAATCTATAGTTATTATTTGACTCCAAAGAACATAGCTGCAGAACTGCTTACAAAATCTTGTAATTATGAAAATATGACTTTTTTATTTTCTACGATAAATTTAAGTTATACTTTTATGTATAAAATAGTGTCCAATACTGTGTTTACATATCTTTTTTGAAATATTTTTTAACGACAGAAATGATCCCACAAATATTTGTCTCAGTGCATCGCATCCGCGGCCTGTCGTTTCACGTCGCAGTTGGTTAACTGCGCCACTGAGGCTGTCCAAATTTCAGCCCACAGATTTTAAAATTAAAGAGAATTAATAAAATAATCTATTAAAAAAAAATCTGGGCTTAATTTAATCCCTCGCTCTGTAACGAATACCAAATGAAAAGCCAAAATTAAACTGCCAAAAATATAAATATTAACAGCGGTATAGATTTAGTTTTCCTCTTTTGAGTTTTGAGTTATTGTTATTTTGTGTTAGTTTTATGCATTGCAATTTGATTGATAGTCAATAACCACGCACTAAAACGGTGAAGGAAAACATCGTGAGGAAACCTGCATACCATAGCGATTCATAAGAATTTCTATAGTATGTAAGTCCGCCAACCCGCACTAGGCCAGCGTGGTGGACTATATGGCCTAACCACTCTCAATCGTATTCTCGATTGTAGAGTAGGCCCGTGCCCTGCAGTGGGACGTATATGGGCTGATACAGATACAGATTTGATTTTATTTGGAATTGAAAAAAAAACCAATGGTTGACGCCCGAAAAAATCATAAAATCACGGAATATTTTTAGCATCCGTAGCAAAATAATAAAATGTCGTATTCTATATCAGCACATGTATGTCCCACTGCATGGCACGAGCCTTCTATACAATCGAGAGTACGATTGAGAGTGGTTAGGCCGTAAAGTCCACCACGCTGGCCTAGTGCAGGTTGGCGGACTTTGCATAACATATAAATACAAATCGCTATGGTATGCAGGTTTCCTCACGATGTTTTCCTTCACCTTTTTGTGCGTGTTAATTGACTGTTCATACTATTGTACCTTTGCTCATCCAAGTTTATTAATAAGGTGTAAAGATGTAAATACTTGACTCACCGAGTACTCCATGCGCGTGATGCGATCCCGCGGGTGCCCACGTGTCAGTAGCGTTGCCCACCACGCGCCGCCACCAACACCCGACGCTGCCTGCACATAAACAAACATACATACATACATACAAACACACATACATACTCTTTACTGACTTCATCTGATAATAACTTCATACAGAAAAACATTCCGAAAAAATATCGTAAGAAAAATTAGTGATTTTTAATTACGATATTGTTTGTTTTGCTTGAAGAGAAATGCAAGCCAAATATGAATGAGGAGGAGCAGAATGAGAGGATTCAATTCAATTCAATAGGAGAATTTTCTACTTAGATTAATTTATATTGCTAGTGTATAATTCAGTCTAACATGCCAGTAAAAATAGGTCACATATTTTAATCGATTTAAATCTGTAGCCAACAATCTATACATACAGGCCATACACATCACACATACACCAACTATACAATCGCCACCATGTCAAGTTCACCACTAAAGATATAACATTTTTTTTTTTATAATAACCTCAAAAAATATTTTTTTACAAAGTATATAGTTTTTTCATATATCTGGTGGCCGAAGCCAGCAGCGTACATAACAGATTAGTCGTCGCAAATATTTCAGTCGCGGCAGCATGGTGCGCTAATTTGTCGCTCCACTGAGCCACGCTATTGCCATCGAACTTATCGTTTGAACGGCTCATATCTCACTATTATATTTATACTCTGTACAAAAATGCTTTTAGTGTTAAGTGCGGCGTGACAGCGGATATTGGAATACAAGGAACATATTTTTTGAGCATATTCGACGTCAAATCAGCTTTTATTTATAGAAAGTTGTGACAGCAGTAAAACTGTTAAAACAATAATATATTTTCAAAGTTTGAGACGCAAGTTTTGTTTGTAAACCGAGACAAAATTAATGAAAATGAAAATTAATTTAGTGATATGATGGTTCACTAACTTTTCAACTTAAACGTCTATATTATATTACACTTCTTCAGCAAATATCTAATACCTAGTTGATGTACACTGCTTCATATTAATTAAACCACCTTATTTTATCAGTCTGTATCAGGTCATATATCTACGTCCCATTCGGTTGAGAGTGGTGATGGAAAACACCTTATTTTACCATCATTAAATCGATTTAGTAACCTAGGGCAAGTCATTTGAGTTGACCTGGGGGGGTTACTCTGTATTCGAAGGATCAACATCCACGTATAAAAGTTTTTCCCTTCTAAAATCAATACTATTATCTTTAAAACTTATCATTTACTCCGAATGGTTTCTTAGATTTACGCGAATTTTATACATTGAAATTAAACGATGATTTCAGATTTTATGAAACCGCCTTGTGACCACGAAAGCTTATTAAATCCGCGATAAAACCGGCAAAAAGTTTTATTTTAATTAACTCCCAATTTAATCTAAGGTTTCAACATACGATAAAGGATTCGAATGTTTTGTAAATTATTTTGATATTATATTTCTACAGTTTTGCATACGACGTTCGAATATTCATCGTCGTGTGCGTACAAAGTAATCCACGTTGTTCAATAAACACTCACCTTTAGGGCAGTGCAGCTGCACGTTTCCACCGAGCGGCACTTCCACCTTTTGATGGTCAGGCTCCTCTGCGTCAGGTTCAGCCTCCGTAGGCGGCTCCACTCCTTCTTCAGGAGCTAGGATATACGCTCATAGATATAGTGCTTATTTATTAATATACAGGGTGCTGTTATTACATGGTTCTTAATTTAACCCACATGTTTCTCATTACCCCAGGTGACATTGTACATAATAGGAAAAAAATCTTCTTTATCAGCGCACATATATCCCACTGCAGGGCACGGACCTCCTCTACAATCGAAAGTACGATTGAGAATGGTTAGGCCTTATAGTTCACCACGCTGTACTGGCCTAATGCGTGTTGATGGACTTACATACCATAGAAATTCCGCCGTTTTAGTGCGTGGTAATTGACTATCAATACACACATGACTCCGAAAAGTCAGAGAATGAAAAAAAAAATGAGACGATATTATTTAAAAAACGTACTTTTAGATTTCATGATTTTTGGGCATTCCATATAAATACGAATATTTTTACCGCTTATGTGAACTAATGTTTGGTTCGGGAATTTATCTGAACCGTAAAAGCCTCGGTATCTATACGGGTTGATTAAAAGTCTAGAAACCTAAAATCGCGATTTATGATAAAACTATCCGGCAGTTTTTGTTCAAATTTGGTACAATGTTACCTGAAGTGGTTAAGAATATGTGGTTTAAATTGTATACCATATTTCAATATCACCCTGTATATATAAATACACCTAACAGTAACATACCTAGTCTTGACACTACACCCACACTAAAATCGAGTCTTATGTTGGAGGTATCAGGTGCCCAACAGACTTTTCGGTCTCACAAATACCCAGACCCGAACCAAATATCTGTAGTTCACACAAATATTTGTCTCGGTGTGAGGATCGAACCCGTGACCTCACGTTTCACGAACGATTTTTCTATTCATTATCAGCTTGGAGTCAGGAATTTGTGCCCGGTATAGCGATAGGCTCTCCGTCTATCACATCGTGGTACATAAATACAAGGCGAACCGCGGGTTTCATGGTAACCTTTGCCTACCACTTCTGGGAGACAGAAAAAAAAAATAGGTGTTTACACAATACATATATAAACTCATGCCTTTTTACCAGAAGGAGTAGGCAAAGGTGCCAAGACATCCACATTTCGCCTGGTATGTTCCGCCCATGAAGTAATAGGGTCGAGTGTTAAAAACCATCGTTTTGTTACATACATTTTGAATCAGATTTATTTATTAAATTGGCAAGTCGTTTTCGTACTTGTCATGTTAATTAATTAATTGGTCCGATGCCCTAATTAAAACACTTTCAATCAATTATGAAATTAAGACCTCTACTTTTACTTTATTCGATCAAAATTAATTAAAGCACTCGTCTTCTGTAATGAATCCAATAGTATTTAAAGATGAAAAATCCGATTTCAAATTCATAATAACGAATGTTATAATATAATATAAGAAAAATATATTTTTGTGCAATGTACTTATGGAGGATACATCTAGAAGAAGTCTATGGAAATTAGTTATTTTGAGCCAATATATGATTTAAAGCCAAAATCTATGTGTTATGTGACTTTGGTTATCTGTCGGATAAGATTGTTACGGATCCTATCCTTCAGAGCAATTCCAAATCTGGCACGCTCCATAGCTTGCTTTTACTTTCAATTTGCAGTTCGTTAAATACATTCAATATATACAGAGTGTATCAAGACTGCTACAGAAAATTTCAGACACAATGCAACTAAATTTTGTGCAAAAAATTGTGACGATTTTTTTTATCATTTTTTATACATCATCATTATTGGGTGGTGAATCCATAGTTTTTGCTAACATAATCACTAAAACTCTTTTATAGCTTAGAGTCTTTATAAATAATAGTGTATACTATTATTTTAGGGAAAAAATGTATTTACCACCCAATACGACCATATGAAAAAAAATAACAAAAAAAAATCGTCGCTTTTCTTTCCAACATTTTCTGTTGTATTGTATTTGTAGTACTAAAACTACCGCCCGGCTTCATTTTTGGTAGTAGTCTTAATATACCCCGTATACATAAATAATATTTATATTATAGAGACTGTCCCGCCCTCACACCCACCACTGCAACTCCTGTAAGCCAGGATCAACAGGCACGCAATGTAATGACACCGAACATTGAAGCTCGGCGAGTCTCCGGGAATGTCTAACTTGTCTTTAACCCGCAACGAAATCAATCAGAAAGTTAAATTAATAGGAGGAGTTGGAAATAAATTATTGTCCACTTCCCTCCGTGCAAAGCGGGTGACAAAACAATGAAATAAAGAGGTAAATAATCTCGCAAAAAGACTTTTACAGCCGGAGAAGCCAGCTGTACAGCACCACGGATCAAATTATTTTATCAAATTATATTATCATTATAAAGTGCGTGGTGGCCTGTTGGTAAACGGACTAGACGCGGCTGCCCACATGTTCACGGTGGTCGCGGGTTCGAATCCCAGGGCACACCTCTGACTTTTCGGAGTCATGTGTGTATTGATAATCAATCACCACGCACTAAAACGGTGAAGGAAAACATCGTGAGGAAACCTGCATACCATAACGATTTATAAGAATTTCTATGGTATGTAAGTCCGCCAACACGCACTAGGCCAGCGTGGTGGACTATATGGCCTAACCACCCTCAATCGTATTCTCGATTGTAGAGTAGGCCCGTGCCCTGCAGTGGGACGTATATGGGCTGATACAGATACATATTATCACCGTCGATATGTGTAAACACTCACCCATGACATTGAGGTAGTACCCTATAGAGGAGTAGTCAGTGTCTAGCCACGTGGCCCGGCAGCGGTACCAGCCCGCGTGCGAGCCGCGCAGCGCCGCCCAGCGCAGCGTGGCCGAGCCGCGCGCCTGCGAGTCCGCGCCCTCCAGCGGCGGCGGAGAACTGCCGGCAAACCGACATACACCACGGGTGAATATATACACGCTCCCTATCTAAACAACTTCTACCAACTCTAACTAGTGGTAGGTCTCTCATATGTGAGAGGCTGCCTTGAGACTTAACATCTTATGTTTCAGGATGACAAATATAGTGCAATGCCAAGCATTACTTTGTAATTCAAGATGTTACTTGGTATTGCTACCACGATGCTATCCACGAGCGGTCGTATCGCTTACCATCAAGCGAGCACCTCATCTCGCCATTCAATGCAATAAAAAAGCATACATATTTGCTTGCATAACTGTAACCAGACACAAATATGTCAAAACCAGGTAAATTAGCCACGTTGCAAGTTCAATTTTAAGCAGATCTTTCTTTAATAGAATTAAAGTTCTTAAAACTAAAGCTGACCCATACTGGATTAAAATACTTCCAATTGGGTTTCCATTTTTCTACTACGTAAACTATCTCCAACAGTTTTATCAAACAGGGCTGTAGCAATATCATGTGTTGCAGTGCAAATTGTTCTCCGTATCGAGTGCCAAAACACACAGTCTAACTACAGAGTGGCAGCCGGCCAAGTTATACGAATGTAACCTGATTCTACGGTTTTAATTTCGCTAAAAAATTACGTAATCTCGCTTCAGTCTTCAGTATCAATATTCAAAAGTGTTGCATAACTATTTGAATATGAAGATTCGATAGGGCTTCTTCTTTAGATTCAGTTAACAAAAATAAAAGTGTCTAAGTTAAATCACCGTACACCATAGATTACAAAGTCATAGAACTCCATGCAATTATGTAGCACGTCAAATCCAGCCACTATAGCCAGCCACGGTATATCTATCTTACAGTATAAAAAAATATTTTTTTAATAAATAAAAACCGACTTCAAAACAAAACAAAAAAAACACACACAAAGTATAAAATAATATACCACTGCAAAACAAAAAATAAAATATAACCTCTAAAACCAAAACAATAATTCCAAATCGGTTAAAAATAATTATAAATAAAAATTCCAACAAATCGAGAAACTACTCCTTTTTTTTTCAAAAATAGTTGACAAAATACCTGTTTCACGACTAAAAACAATAGACAACCGCACCTCCATTATCTATACCCTACACTTATATAATACACTTACCAAACTGGTACAATCCACTCTTCAAAATAAGATATAGTAAAAAAAACATACTGCTTTATTATACTAATTTATCACTGACCTGCTGGGATCCTCCGTTGAAAACAAGACTTAATTTAAAGGTAATAAGGTTTTATTTCTCTTACCTGGTGGGATCGGCGTCGTCCCGCTGCCACCAGGCTCGGGCGGGCGGGTTGGCGTCCACGTCACAGCGTAATGCCGCGGCGCCACCAGCCGACAACGATACTCCGAACCCCGGCCAGCGGGAGATCACGAACGATGGCGGGTCTGTATAAAATAGACGATAGTGATAGATAGATAGAAAGACTGAATTTTTGAAAAGAGAAACTGGGGTCCTCGACTGACTGATTGACTGCTTTGGTGGCGTAGTGGTACAAAGCGGTTACAAAGCTGAGGTCTCGAGGTCGAATCCCTGGACGGGCAAAGTGATATTGGGATTTTTCTATTTATTATAATGAATAGACAATCAATCATCGATAAGGCTATGGGCTCGCCCCTTATCACATCATGAGACGGAACGTACAAGGCGAAATGAGTCACCATGCAGTACCTCTGCCTATCCCTTCTTCGAAAAAGGCGTGAGCTTATGTATGTATGTATGAAAGTCCTAAATGATATATTTTGGATTACCGAGGTTTTGTTTACATAATGGAGTTTATATGTTTCAAGAGCGATTAATAACAAATGGGAAGCCTATTGGAATCGAATGTATGGAAACTGATACTATTGATTGTGACGAGTAATATTTGAACTAGGAGTTAAGTAAGTATTTATAATACAAGAAAATAAGACAAAATAATCGTCATCAGGTTCTTTGTGTTTAACTAAACATTATACTTATTTAATATCAAATATTTGTAAAGACACGTTCATTCTTTTACAAATATTTATACGTGCGAAAAAATATTCGTTATCAAATTACTAAATACCGACACATTGCTGCGTCATAGGTTTGTTAGAGCGACATTCGTATCGTATATAGGACCCTACTATATTCAACGAAACGAAGTTCGAAACTTCGGATGATCAAAGTTTATATACGATACGAATGTACCTACATAAAACTTATGGTCGTTATTGATTTATGGTCGTAACCATAGACTTATAGTTACGGTGTACGTTATATATATACATTCGTATCGTATAAAAAACTTCGTTTGTCCGAAGTTTCGAACTTCGTTTCGTTGAATATAGTAGGGTCCATAAACTTCGATCATCCGAAGTTTCGAACTTCGTTTCGGATTTATAGAGTAGGGCCCTAGAACGTGTTACTTACAAGTGACATGTATCTCTAGCTTGGCGGTGAGCAGCTGGTGCGGCGCGGGCGGCGCGGGGGGCGCGGGTGGCGCGGGCGGTGCGGGGGGGCGGCGCTGCTTGGCCTCGCACTGCAGCGTGGCGTTGTGCAGCTCGCGCGCCGCCGTCACCACCGCGTGCGACCACCACACGCCCTCTAGCGGGGGGATAGAGAGGTATACAGCACGATTTATCGGCCCGATTTATCGGATGTCGGGCCCGATAAAAGATCGGAAGTGTCTAGCAAACATTTCATATGAAGTTGTTCGTGCATATTGGTCTCCGATTTTTTGTCGGTTCCGACAGATATTTGAAAACATATACTAAGAGCCCATAAAAGAAAAAACTCCATTCATCAGTGAAAGGAAGTCCTCTACACAGTAACCTGTTGGAGACAGCCTGCATCGTTCTGCGACCTTTACCAGGTCGTCTGACCACCTTATGGGTGGACGTCCTACGCTGCGTTTTCCGCTACATAGCCTCTATTCGAGAAGTTTTGGCCCCATCGGCCATCAGTTCTAAGCGCTATGTGCCCCGTCCATTGCCACTTCACTGAGCTATGTCAGTTATATTAGTTTTCCTACGAATCTCCTCATTTCTGATTCCATCTCGTAGGGAAACACCGAGTATAGCCCTCTCCATAGCTCGATGAGTGACTTTGAGCTTCGTAATAAGGCCCATAGTGCGAGGCCAGGTATTATTTTTAACTCCTTAGAAATAACTCTACGGTTTTACAGCAAACATTTAATACACAAACAAAATATCCTTACACAAAAAGTTAAATAGAATATTCACACTTACGAGTATTATCATCGTTACTAACCTACAGTGTAGTTGGTATGGTGCACCCGGAGATATGGTCGGTGGTCGAGTGACGGCTCCAGCGCTATCAGCCGCCATGATAACTCCGGCGGAGGCACACCTCCTGATCACAGAAATATATTTTACAGGCTAATACAATTATGAATACAAACTAAAATAACTACTTAGCTAAGAACAAGCTTCCACATATGGATTTATTTAATTGCAATGAATGGCGAGACGAGCATGCCATTCGCACGCCATGATCTATCTATTTATCATATTTGTCAAGTTTAATTGATAATACAACAACAATAAAAGACTGTATGGCACACACCATACAATATTCATTTTTGACCTTATGCTGAGCGTCAAAAGTATTAGAATCCAAGGATATTGAGCTACAAAGTGCCTTCAGTTTGAATACATCTTGGAACCCATGATTCAGGAACATAATTACCTTCAGCGACGCACCGCACTTCTAGTTCAGTCTTGTCCCGCACCGGCACCCAGGTGTTCCCCGCGTCGAGGCGCCGCCCGTCTACCGCCAGGTATACTGACCTCACTGGCTCTATACAAACATTACAAACTAATAATCACCTTTTATTCTTCAGTCAACAAAATTCCACAGATCTGGCAATTACGTAAAAACTTATGTTAAAGACACGCAAAATATTAAGGAAAGTCGATCAAGAGACAGAAAAATTGATGGATCATTTTATGATAAAATGCCTCATAATTGATGACAAACTTGGCTTAAACAAGAGCCAAGACTGAATTAAACAACATTTAAATAATTTAAATAATATTTATAAAAATGCATTTCAAGATCTAGCAAAGTGGAAATCTATAATCTCTGCATGCTATGGGATGCATGTTAAAACATCAACTGATTCACCAAAACACCTCAAAAACTTCTACCGTATATAAGCAGCTTAGTAGGCTTCCCGGAGACAGTGTTCCCTCCCCGGTCTACTCCAGCGCAGCGCCACGCGCCCGAGTCTCCCCGTGTGGCTCTGCCGACGACTGCAGCTGTACCTTCGCGCCACACCGGCTCGCCGCCACCGCCCGGTGATGAGGGGAGGTTCAGGAGCTAAAGAACATATGGTTTTATAAGAAATGACTTTATAAGAGGTTATTTACCACTTTAGTCCATAGATTTGACACCCGCCTTGCTATGCAGGGAAGTGGGCAAAAATATTTCCAACTCCTCCTGTTATTTACTTCATGATTAATTTTGTTGCGGGTTAAATACAAGTTAGACATTCAATGCTTGGTGTCATTTCAATGCGTGTTGTTGATTCTGGATTACAAGAGTTACAATGGCGTGTGTGAGGGCGGGACAGGCTCCATATCGTTTTATGACTACCCTAGCCTTCCCACTGTTTAGCATTGGACTATCAATGAACAAGAGTTTGATTAAGACATTTTGAGATATAATCTACTACCCTGGCCAATTGTAATCAGTCTGGTTTGTATAGTTAATGAATAACCATAAATTATCGACGTTGATGGTAAAACTAATGTCAGAAAACTTGTATACCATAAAGACCTTTACAAGAATTTCTTTGGTAGATAAAATCTGCAAAACAACAAGAGGCCAGCGTGATGGATTATGGTCTAATCTCTTTTCTTAATGAAACTCTATTGTACAAAGTAGAAATTCAGTACCTCCGATCAATTCAAACAAAGAAAATTACTCACCTCCATTTCATTTTCACTTCCATTTTCACTAGCATGTATCATAAATAGACGAATGAATGAAATGAAAGGTTGTACTATTATTATTGTGTTGTTAATTTACTGTATTTTTTTCTATTTTGTGCAATAAAGGATGACTTCATAGTAATGAATGAAGGCACAAGATATTGGAAGAGTGTATGAACCAACCTCATTATCCTTATACCAGCGCAGTTCGGCGGGGTCGGACACATTGTGGAGGTCGCACGCGATGACGGCGCGCGCGTGCGCTTCTACCAACAACTCGCGCTCTTGCTTCGGCGCCTGTGCCAAACAAAATACACTGCTTTCAAGCTGTTACTGATGTAGTTTGTTTCAATACAATTAATGAGTTGCCTTGTCCAAGTTTCAAAAAATAAGAAAGTTGTTGCTTTTCGTTCGGTGAGTGGTATTGTGCAGACACTAAACTGGGTCGTAAGACATTATAATTATTACAGTAGAAAGTAGTCAAAAACTTGTAGTGGTTAACGCAAGGGAGCCGAGTTTCGAGTTACATCGGCATAGTTGCGTCTATTAGCTTCAACCACCGAAATTTAATTTCGGTTAATAATTTATTACTAGATTGCACTGCACTTTCCATTCACCACATCTTAGGCAATTGGTACTTCCATTATAGAAAGGGAACAGTGAACACAATTGTTCTAGAAGCATAATCTGCGCAATATTAATCTGTGCTCCTCCCGCTCTTGTAAGACTCAATAATTAAATATTTTCCAAACTACCTGTATACTAAATATCTTTATTGCACACCACATGTTATAAAAATGTTGCAATTTTATAAAAAGGTACAATTTTGACCCTGTTGGGCACATTAAAATCAAATCAAAATCAAAATATTCTTTATTCAAATAGTTTTTCACAAGATCTTCTGAACCGTTCATTTCTGCTACCAACAATTTAGGAGAGAGGAGGAGTTCATAGTATTCACCTGTGCAGTATTAGGCTGTGCCCTCGGATGCTCGTGCTGGTGGGCGCGCACCGGCTGCTGCGCGGGTCTGATGACGAAAGTGTCGAGTCTGGAGGAGGCGCGCGGGCCGGGCGCGGCGCCGGCGTCGCCAATAGCGTCGCGAACTGCGCCACGGATGTTCAGGATCGTGTCGCCTGTCTTTACGCGCCGACTGGTGCTGCCAGACTAGAGGAAATAAAGAAATAGTCCTGACTGTAAAATTCAAATTCGTGGGTATCAGAAGATTTAAGGACTTTTTGAACTCACTACCAGATCTGAAAGATTCGTGAGGGATGGAACGAAGACGAAGAATAATGGGACAGACGACTTCATGAGGCAAGAATTTACTTAATAAAGATTTCTATTAAGTAACTGTATCGTTGAAGTAGGATTATACTCATCAATAGATTGTAGCTGATTTTAGTGATTAAAAGTTAAAACGAGGCAGTAACTCCATAAAATCTTATTACTTTTAGGATTACATTACCATTTACGACGCCCAGTGGTCATTTTTAATGTCCTCACTTGACTCCTTACCAGACATATACTATTCGTCTTCAATGAGAGAAAGTTTACAACCATACACTGGCCTTTCCTAAGGCTTTCACTTTTTACAAATGTCTGTAAAATACCTTACGGTATAAAACCACTTAGCATTAAAATTAAAGCATTTAGCTGAATGCGAGGTCCATTGTTGGCGCAGTGATAAATTATTTTTTGTGTTTCACTTGTGTTACCTGCTTTGTTTGTATATCTTTGTCAATGTCCAACAATAAATTCTTCTTTCTTTCCACTTACTTTAGCCCCAGCATCCCACTGATGGCCGCTGCTCCTCTTCTCCCTCTCAGTGTCATGAGGCACAGTCCCTACACTTGTAGCTGGCACGTCACCGCTGACGTCAGCGATGTCGTCACGCAACGGCGGGTAGAGTGGTGCATCGCGCACCAGCTCGGCGTCCATGTCGGGCGGGGCGGCGGGCGGGGGCGGGGGGGAGCGCTCAGAGCTGCTCCACTCCGCGCGGGAGGGGGCGCCTGGATACACAATGCACGTTAGAACTATATTGTAATCTTAATTGGAAAATGATATTGTACTTAGTATTCTGCTGATGGTAGTTCTCTCATATGTGAGAGGCCGCCTGGGTAGGTACCACCGCAGTATATATTCATCCCGTCAAACAGCAGTATAAATGCACTATTGTGTTTCACTTTGAAGAATATTGTAGCGAGAGTAACTACTAGATATTTTGAGATTTAACATCATACTATGTGTTATGGTGGCGAGCGTAGCGGAGTTCCAAGGATTGTTTTGTAATTCAAGGTGTTATTTGGTTTTGCTACTGTTTATGGGCAGTCGTATTGCTTGCAAGCGAATGGCACGCTCGTCTTGACATTCACAGCGATAAAAAATGTATGCCAATTTATCGGTCAATTGTTGTACAACAACAACAACAGGTACAACGGCTGAACATCGTTGGATCTTGGGTTCTGTTACAAGGTCGGTGTTTTATAATTCCTTCGTGAGTCAATTTACATCAGATGATGCACAAGCAGTAATAAATTAATAAGTGGATTAATTTTGGAACAACCATAACAACCTTATTAAATTGATCAACATAAACAAAGTATACCTTATGTTAATAAATATAGTTAATTGAAGATTGAATAATCAACTCTTTATTTGAACTTTAAAATATTCCTAACAGAAGGAATTCTTTTCGTACAAAACTTTAGCATTGTTTAATCAAGAAATATGAAACTACACAAAAGTTTTTGTTGTCTCAATGCGTTGTGTAAGCCGCTGTCTCTCACATCAACAGGTGTTGTTGCCCGAGAATCGTCGAGATGGACATCACTTTTATACAAAATATTTCTACCTTGTATAACTTTGTAAAAGGCAGCTTGAATAAAAATACATTCTAAAATTACAAACTTTACAAGACTCAGGAGTTTGAAGTGGCCGTCAATGTTATATTATGTTAATCTTACGACTCGTGGATGTTCTATTTTAAATTCGCTGTATCTAATTTTAAGTTTATTGTTTTTTCTATAATACCAAATTTAATCTTCAAAATCTAATTAAAAAATCAGTAGGTATCTGTTGTCATTTCCTAGTAATCAGTCTATAATTGAACAAGACACAAAGATCGCTGTTACAAGTTGACACTGGATTATTTTTCAAAGACACATCTGTATTATTATTTATTTTGTTCACCAACCCACACAAAGTGATAAATAAGGCCAACTTTACTGGTGGTAGGTCTCTCATATGTGAGAGGCCATCTGGGTAGGTACCACCGCAATGTCTATTTCTCCCGTGAAACATCACGGCGTTAATGCACTGTTGTGTTTCGGATTGAAGGACATTGTAGCCAGAGTAACTACTGGACATATTGAGGCTTAATATCTTATGTCTCAGGATAGCGAGCGCAGTGGAATGTTGCTACTGTTTATTTATTTATTTAAATAATTGTAAGTTTACAGACTTAATCCAAGATACTTACATTCTAAATTCTAATAACTAAAGCTAAAGAGACTAAAATTTATATAAAACTAGCTGTCGGGCCCGGCTTCGCCCGGGTGCAGATAGTTTTTGAGTCCAATCCACATCAAGAACATATTATTTCGCGTGTCTACTAACTATATTTCCCGCGTGCCGTCGACTATATTTCCCTTCCGTAGGAGAGGACATCCCGTGCCAACAATTTGAATTTGAAAGAGTAGAAAATATGTATATTTGGTTTCCTGACTCATCCCACGGGAACACTACATTTTTCGGGATAAAAAGTAGCCTATGTGTTAATCCAGGGTGTCAGCTATCACTATACCAAATTTCATCAAAATCTGTTGAGCCGTTTTTTCATGAAAGAGTAACAAACATCCATACATACATACAAACTTTCACCTTTATAATATTAGTAAGGATGACAATTTCCTTATAAAACTAGTAACATGAATTTACATGCTTAAGAGCGTATACACCTTGCGCGCAAAGTCAACTATAGGTATTTCTTCGTTAATTTCACGCACACATAAGCGACCAAAGCTGTGTGCGTAGAGCTGCCGCGTCGGCTCGCTATACAATCGGCTCAAACAACTTTGACCCGTGCGCTTCAAATATTCAATTGAAATGTAACTGTAATATAATATCATAAAAATATTTTATTTGAATTATAAGTAGACAAATATTACTGTGCAAGCAAAGAATAATACAAATTTTGGATACTAATCATATTTTCGTTATTATTACATTGTTAAGTTGCATTCAAATCAGTGTTCAATCAGTAGACACTACGGACGTTTTATTAATCATTTCGTGTTCGAACACATAAATAGTGTTAGGGGCCTTACAACCCCTTACAATTACGAAATATATTTAATTTTATATAACAATACATAACATAATTTAGCCTCGGAATTACATCCCATTATATTACCTGAAACATAATTTATACTCACTACAAAATCATTGCAGGTAATAAAAATAATTAAATATTTTACTACCAAAGTACTAAGATGTGGTAATCGCAGTCCGCGCGTGGCTATTTTTACTACGCGCGGCATAATCGACTGCAGCCAGGCCGGAGCGACGAGCGATACGTCCTCCCTCTAGAAGGCCTTGCGGCGGTCTGATTTGATCCACGTCGGACAGCGTGTTTTATAGTGGTTTTTAAAATATTTGTAGAAAACATGAAAACTAATTTTGTTGAAATTTAAAAATGGTAATTTATAGATAGGATGTTCTTCTATTGTAATATGCAATTGCTATAAAAAATTATGTACGATAAGTTGGTGAAAAAAAAATATGTTCTTGACGAGAGTTTCTGAATAATTTCGCATTGTTTAAATTTTTATTTTTCAGGAACTAAACACAAAAAGATTATTTTTCTCAGTAAAATCCCTCCATAAGGGTCTTATTAGTCTGATAATATTTTTATTTTCATCTTATATTTAGTGGTTTCGGATATCTTAAGCTTCTAAATTGCCATTTAAAGCCTAAATAACGAAACTTGTGTTCAGTAATCCGTATAGTACTCACAAATTATCCATCAATCTATAATGTTTTCCACCAAAATCCCTAGATGACAACCTTTTCTAAAATTAGTAATAATTAGTTTTCCTTTAAATTGTTTATTGGTGGCTATTAACTCATTTGAAAAGTCCTGTTTTTACGCCAAAAAGCGCGTGTAGGGTATAAACGCTCTTAAACTAAATACTAAAAATTATTTAAAAATAACTTTATCTTAATATATATTTGGCTGGGCTTATCATGAAACAAATCTGGATCTGAGTGGTGAGTAATCATGGAATTAAGCAACGCGGTCGCTCGCGCGGTGGGCGCAGCGGCAGCGTGTCGCGTGCGCACTCCTCGCGGACATACGAACAGCTTGCGGCGCCGACGTGGACCCTCCGCTCCCTCACCTCCAACCAAAAATCTAGATGGTACGCATGCAATGCCTACCATTCCCAACGCAATCGGATTGTCTACTTTATTCGTTAAGAGATGGTAGTAGTGGACTAATAGTAGCAACTTGCGTCTGTACTCTAATGTGTCCAAACCAACCATACCTATCACGAACATAGACGGGTATAGATATGGATAATACCCATAAATTTTCTTGTAAACATATCGGGCAAATTTTCTTTGTACTCTTTCCAAAAGCAATACATATGTACTTTGGTATGGGTCCCAAACTATGGCATTATACTCTATTTATAAGCGGTCGTATCGCTTACCATCAGGCGAACGGCGTGCTCGTCTCGTCATTCATAGCAATAAAAAAAAAACTTTAAGAATGTGTAATATGTATAGATCCTAATGCAGTGTACAGACTCTGATAAATGAGTTGCAAAAGCGTTCCCTACTTGACCTTCTTTAAGGCCTCGCGTTGTCGACCGCATTCCCCTTATTAACGAAACTTAATTTGTACATTTCACGAGTGAAAAATATTTGTGTGAAAACTTCGCGACGTTACAAAGTATCGGCGTCGACCGAGGCGCAATTTGTACAAAACATATTTTTCATAGAAAGAGAAGTAGCAAAGTTTATCTCAACGGCCACGCTTTAATTCACGCCCAAAAAATAAAAGGAACGGGAGAAACGCTAAGTAATTTATCAGTGAAGTTAAACAAGTTGCGACGGGGGAGGAAGGGGGGGATATGGCGCAGGGGAGACGGGGGCAACCCTCAACGGCTGTTATTATAAAGTAAATTGTGTTATATCGTAATAAAGTGTAAACAGAGCGCCGGGACCGGCCGCGACGCTTGTCATCAAACTGATGCGGGACATACCCCCCTCCCCTGCCCCCTACTCTTCCCCATTCTCTCCCCCTCCCCCTTACAACTCACACGGCTCTAAACATCAAAGACTTCCATTGACATGTCCTCTCATATTGGATGCGTCGTATAAACTTGTTTATCGAGGATTTTATTTGCTTTACACGATATGAATAATGTAGAGTCACGGACGAACACGTCGGGGACAATTATCGATGTAGAGTCGCGCTGGACCCGCGCCAAGCGACGGAAGTGTCGCTACCAACTCTACATTTGCGCCTCTATAGTATGTTGAGTTCAATAGATTAATTCAAACGTAATTACATTTCAAAAGCTTTCATGTCGCAATTGGGTTTAAAACGGGAGGCTGCGTATTTCAGTCCCACACGGTAATCAATCGTTTATGGAGTATACATTATATATAATTCAATTTTGATATTGAATGTTTTGATAGAAAAATCTCTACGTTTACTGTTACCATAGCCTCATAACATAAACTCACACCTTTTTCCCAGACTGGGCAGGCACAGGTGCCAGGACACCTACGTTTTGCCTTGAGTTTCCGCCCCACCATGTGACGCCACCTATGAGCGAGACTATCACCATATTGGGCATAACAAAAATCAAATATTACTTTACCCGAACCGGGATTCGAACCTGAGACTACAATTTTCAATTATATGTCTATATTCCATATTTGTGTGTATGTTTGTGTATCAACAAGTCTCAAAAGGTTGTTGATGAATTATTAACAAAGCCATTACTTTCGTCCCGCGCCGGCGAGTATTAATAGATTTACTCGTGTTCAGTCTCACAGGAACCCTTCTCAATACGCATATTGGTAAATGTTTGGAGACGCTGTTAATGGATTACAACATTTGGGTTTTAGGTATACGTGACGTCATTCTACAGGGTATTGCAAGATGTTCTAAAGATCATCGTGTTTGGGTGGTATATCTATAGTATTTCATAAATAATAATTTAAGCCCTTGCGTACCATAACTTCTTTAAAATTGAATGAGTGTACACTGAACATTATTAGTGTTGGAAAAAATTTGTATTTACCAAGCAAATAAAAAAAAATTGATGGTGGTCGGTGTAAGGTGGAAATAAATGTACTTAACTCCATTTTCGTGTATTTTTATTACTTTGACTAAAAACATCTAATATACGGCTATCTTATCAAAGGAAGACAACTGTGCGCATATTTACTGGTGGTAGGTCTCTCACATGTGAGAGGCCATCTGGGTAATTACCACCGCAATGTCTATTTCTCCCGCGAAACAACACTGCTTAAATGCACTGTTGTGTTTCGGATTGAAGGACATTGTAGCCAGAGCAACTACTGGACATATTGAGACTTAACATCTTATGTCTCAGGATGGCGAGCGCAGTGGAATGTTGCTACTGTTCATGAGCGGTCGTATCGCTTACCATCAGGCGAACGGCTTGCTCGTCTCGCCATTCAATGCAATAAAAAAAAATACCCATTTATAATTAATATTAATAAAAATAATAAAAAAAAGTTCTAGTAGTTTTGGATAAGATAATCTCAAATCCTTTTTAGATTATACTATTGTCATCGGTCCGTTACAAGTGTGCAAAATTTCAAGTAAATCCGACGTATTGAAATGCTCAAAACTTGACTTTTAAGATTCCGTTATTTCATATGTACAGGCGATGCTAATAAAAGCGTGTAAACAAATCTTTGAATCAAAATAATCTGTCAATAGTCAGACACCTCGACTATTACTAGATATTGAACATTTCCCCAGCACATTCCCAGTCTCGATGCAGTGTCGGTCACTGTCTCTCGTGGAGTGTCCGACACTGCAGAGAGCTGCATTGTCTCCGTATAGTGAAGATGCAGACGCCACTGTATCAGGTATTGTTTCGAGGAGCTATTGGTTGTAAGGATATGTGGATTGAAAAGGTAGTGGACGTTTTGTTCTAAAAGTAAAAGGAAATTGATCGTTTCTTTTAGAAAGTATCTATATTATAAAGAAGAAAGTTTGTACGGAATGCAGATGACTGGGGTAATCTCCAGTACTGCTGATCCTTTATTTTATTAATGTTTGTATTTTTCTTTCTTGTTTTAATTCTTTCGCTGTTAGATAGGTATTATTTTAGTGACAAAGCCTATATATTTCTTAAAAGGTCTGCAATAAGGATAAAATATTCTATGGAAAATCGTAACCACTGTGGTTATTTCTATGAAAATTTATATTTAATTTCATTGTTACAAACGAAAAATAATCGCGTGAAAAATAATTAACAATTTTGGAATAACAGCATTGTGGGGAGAGTAAAGGGATCAAATACAGTATGGAAATCTCAACCTCTGGCTATTGAATCATAAATAAAAATAGTCAATAAATCATATAATTACCACCATTAAGTAATTAATAAATTACCACAAAAGAAAAATAAATTTCATGCATAGTTGGTACATGGGGTATGCAATGGCGAAAACGGATGATTATTTTGGAAATAACTTTCTTAACGCCGTTGGGCGAGGGAGAGAATTAGTAGAAATCTTTAAATTGGGCCGTTATATTACAAATAATAGAATATGATATAACAGTGTGAAACGGGATGATGGATGAATGAGTATGGGATGTAATTTCTATAAGAATGAACACTGGATGAGACAGACGGAGTCTCGGGCATAAAGTACACATACATACATTCATAAACTCACGCCTTTTTCCCAGAAGGGGTAGGCAGAGGTGCCAGGGCACCCACATTTCGCCTTGTATGTTCCGTCCCATGATGTGATAGGTGGCTAGCCTATCGCCATATCGGGCACAAATTCCTGACTCTGGGCTGATTATGAATAGAAAAATCCAATATCACTTTGCCCAACCCGGGATTCGAACCCGAGACCTCAGCTTTGTAACCGTACCGGAGTACAACTACGCCACCGAGGCAGTCATAAAAAGGCATAAAGAGCATAAAGTAATGTAAAATAAAGTAATACTTGTCAACGAAAGATAATTGTGTGGAAGTTTAACAACTATGAGTTGAGGGTATCTGTGATTTTGTAACTGGTTTTAGAGTATATAAACCCTCCAGTGGCGTATTTTAGTTTAGTCGTTACCGAGACTCCGACGACGTCGGTCGTCGTTGAGCTCTCAATGTGTCGGTTATCCGCAGTGTTCTTTGTAGTAAAGTGTAATATTGCTAATCAAAAGTGCTGTTATTATTTCGTGTAATAACAAAGTTCGTTGTGAAAATTCTTATAGGGTTAATATTTGTGAATAGTGAAAACAAATTATTTCCCTCATTACTGCTTTGTTTCAACATCAAGAACGTCTGTGCATTGAACTACCAGTGGCTTACAGCCAGGTTGCCAGCAACGCAGTTTTCGACTGTCATCGGGTAAGTAATTTAATATTTTATTTTGGACTTTGGACAGTTGTATTCATCATAAATTTCGTTATATTATGTTCTCTGTTTCAGTACAATATTTTTTTATTATTGAACTAGCTTTTGTCCGGGACTAAGTCTTGGTAATCAATACTTTATTTTTTTCATATATTTTAAAAGCTTAACCAATAGATACACATTTTATACAAAGCCACGTTGAGTTTCAAAGGAACATTCACTCGTATTTTCTAATACCCACGATACAAGACTTAATTGGTATTAATTTGGAGCCGGGACTATGTATGTGACACTTGGGTCTATTTGTTTATATATTTGAATTTGTGATTATTATTACAATTTTAACTTAATACAAGTATACAAGAATACAGTTAAATACAAATCCTCCTAATAAAGGTCTTCACAAGAACAGATTATTATTGTATTTTATTTTTATTTTATTAAGCTTCATATACAAATATATACAAGGCGGACTTAATGCCTGTGGCATTTTCTCCCAGTCGACCTTTAGGTGACCTTTATTATTTGAGGAGTTTAATTAATTGATCATAAAAACTAGTCATTTATAAATATTTTAATAGTTTAAAAGCACCTACAGTTGTGCCTTTTTTTATTTGTTCTGTTTTCATTATTTTAAATTTTATTTCAGTAACTAACTTTGGATGTTTGTAAAAGTAACTTTAAAACTTATTAGTGATGTACAATTATTATTTAATTATATCAAATATTTATAATAATTAGTAAATATTTTTAAATTTAAAAAATATGCCATTAAACTCACTTAGCACGATAGGCTCGCCCTCTATCATTTCAAATGACTGAACACACAAGGTGAAACGTGAGTGTCCTAGTTGCACCACTGCCTACCTCTTGTGGAAAAAAGCGTGATGTTTATGTATGAAACGTTTGAAAAAACTTTGGACCGACAAATTACGAAAAAATAAACAATTTAACCCAAATCCACGCTGCATACATTATACTGCATAAAATGTAGAGCGCGTCTCTACCGTCTCTACACCGGGCGCGCATATTTTAATTTGCATTCACTAACGAGTAACTGATTGTACACGCGAACTAAAAAAAAAATGCAGAGCGATGTCTCTACAAAAACAAAACACGTAGCGCAACTCTACTTTTACAACTGTTATGAAATGAAGTAAGAAAAAATTATAAAATGTTAAATATCTAAGTTGCAAGATAAGTGTGCCCGATAGTATATTTCTATATTGGTATGATTCGTTGTTTATGTCTTTAAACTTTTAAATGCAGCAGGGTTTTGTAACATCGAATATATCGGACTTTGAACATGGTATAGACCTAAATTAGTCGCATTGGAGGAATGTGAAAAAGAAACTTAAAAATAACCCTTATAATGAACAACTTTCTAAAAATAACTCTCTATACATGCATTTTACAATTTTCTTTTTGTCATTTTTCTTTATTTGATTGAATTCATCTAATTAATTGTAAGTAATTCATGAACGCCCTAGTTTAGAATTAAGACAGCACGTTGCCTCTAGCACGTTGTATTCTAATCAATTTTAGCTTCCATAAAAAAAGCTTTTTCATATTTTTATGCCCTCATTATCTACATAATAAATGCACTGCACTTCATAAATATCGAATGGCGAGAAAAGTTAACTTTTTGCTCTACCTCGCTGGTCGCGGCAATTACGCCGGCCCGTGTAATTGCTTCTCCACGATTTCCCGTAGACGGAATATTGTACGAGTGAAGATAATGGCCGGAGTAATGTATAAACGACTATTCCGCGGTTTAAGAGGAGGGGTAACGCCAATGACCTTGCTCGAACGGGCGGCACCAAATCTCATGCACCGGCGCACGCCGGCTCACGACGTGCGAGCGAGCGCGCTGCTTTATACCTATTCATTCATTATTTCGCTGCGGACAAAACGATATATTCGTAGTGTTATTTCACTCGATGTTCCCATCGAGTACAGTTAGGACCGTAGTGTATGATTAATTCACTTACAAACGTCAGAGCTATCGTGGCAGAATTGCACGAACGCTGACTGTTAAACGAGAAGACGCGGGTTCGGTCCCCGCACTTGTAGTTCAATTTTTGTGTTTACTTATTTCATCTATCTATACCAATATTACATTTTAGATTTTAAATATTTTTATTTTTGTTTTTCTTTTGTAATATTACAAAGAGGATAGATACATTTATATTTTTGGATTTTTATTTACAATGAAACTCAAAAATTACTGGACCAATTTAAAAAAATATTTCGATTTTCTAATGGTCTAATCCGGGATTAACAGAACTATATATTTACCTGAAGAGGTAAATATATAGTTTATAAGGGTTTAAATGGAAAATAAAAATGTTCAAAAAAAATTATCTCGAATGGTTTTTATTTTTCATTTCAACCCTTATTTCAACTCCTTTAGCCAAACATACAGCCAATGTTACTCCAGGATAATGTTGGATTCGAATGGTGAAAGAATTTTAAGATTAAGTCGGTCGGTTAAGTAATTTTTGTGTTTATTCATAATAAACAAATATCGAAATATTCAAAAATCTAAAATACAAAAATGTAAAAATACACATGTTACAAAAATGCAAAAAATGAAATGTTTCTTTTATAAAATATTATAGGTTAGACATATAGATGAATTTATAAACAAAAACAATCGTATCGATGCGGGGATCGAACCTGCGGCCACAACAATCATCTAGCGATCGGTCAAACCTTCGGGCCAACAATACTTACTTCTCGGTGACTAAATTACCGGTAACTATCTATTATATTAGTGCCTATTTTGGTGTTTAAATGTTACCTACTATTTCAAATATGATCGGAACATAACAATTCATTTATTTATATGTTGGGTAGGTCTCTCATAAGTTGCATGAAATTCAATTGAAATATTAAAACATCGCACGATACTTATATTTTGCTATGTAGGTACAATATTATGATCGTTAACTTTAACAAAATAAATATACTATTATAGTACAGTTACTTTCTACTAAGAACATAAATAATAATTTTATAAAATATGGTAGAATATTTTTTTCAAAAAAATATCTTCAATGATTTTTATTTTCCATTTTAACTCATGTCAACCCCTTTAGGCAAATATACAGCCTATGTTACTCCAGGATAATGTTGGAATCGGATGGTGAAAGAATTTTAAGATCGGTTGAGTAATTTCTGGTTTATTCATAATAAACAAAAATCGTAATATTCAAAAATCAAAAATACAAAAATGTTAAATAAAAATGTTACAAAAATGCAAGAAATAAAATGTTTCCTATATAAAATATTGGGTTAGATAGTAGATAAATGAATTTATAAATAAAAACATTTGTTTCGATGCGGGATCGAACCCGCGGCCACACGTTTTTATTTGGCATCCAAGCAACAGCGCCACAGTTGCAGTGACGTAGTATAGTAATTTACTACGGTTAGACCGGCCGTAACCGTTCTCAATGAATGTGTCGAGCGAAATAGCAATATTAAATTTACGTAGATATTGCGAAGACAAGCGACATAGGTCCGTTTAGCACGGCGGTTCGTCCCGCAATGATTTGTTGGGCGACAGCGGGGACGTGCTCGCGATTTAGAGTATCGATAATGTGAAAAATTCGTTAAAAATAAATGAGACAGAAATTAGAAAAAATAAAAAGAAGGTCCCATCCGCCTTGCATTTCTTAACATCCTGATGATAATAAAATAATCCTAGTGCTCGTAGTTTAAGAGAAAAAACGTTGTAAATGCGAAAATAGAGGTCACTTTGCAATTTTATTTCAAGTACTTTTAATACACTTTTAAGAATTCTGAAAAGAAGGGCCCAAGCTCCATATAGTGTAGATCAACATATATTTTTTTTGAACACCTAATAATAAAGATCACCAAGAAAAAACGTTGTGAAAAAGGCCATTTCACATAGACCCCACTCTTAATGGCGCGGAGGAGATACGAAGGGAACTTTTTGTTCGTAAAGGTGGGTTGTATAAAAACCTGTGATTTTGGTAGTCAGCACGCGTGGTTTTGTTTTCCACAGCCATTTTTATGTCAGGATAAAGCCGAAAAGGAAAAAAAGTTTTTTAGACCTACGAATTTTCTTCAATCAACGAATTTGAATAGCAGAACTGTTCATAACGGTTTTTAAAGAAACATAATATGTGCCAGCTTGTCTTTCTTCACATTTTATTACATTGGACATGATAATATTATTTATTCACGGGTACAAATGACAAATAACGCGTTTTAAAGGTATTTTTAATATTTAATTTGCATCTATGCCGTTATCAATCCCATTCATTTCCTGTACGTGAGTAGTTCATACTAATGCATGACGTCATAGCCAATCAAAATCGTTTACGATCACGTGGCGCAAACTCAAAATAAATTAAATTATTATTGTGGTTTTTAAACAAAATATACAATATTTTTAATGTATGATAATGAAATATGTTTAAAATTAAATTATTTACACGGATGGAATCAAATAAGTCAATATTTTTATACAGTCAAATAGCCTATTATAGGTTTTGTTGTTTTTAAAATCTATATAATAATGTAGCTTTATTAAAAATGTATGATTATATTGGGCTTTTATATTTCGTTTTACTTTATTCTGAAACATTAGGTAACAAATGTAACAAATATATGAAGTGTCGTATCTGCAGCAATGCCGACTTGATCTATAATATAATCCGCTTTAGTTGTAATACCTCAATGCAAAAACTCATTTGGACGATTGACTGATTGATTGATCTATGGATGATTTAAGAATGAGTGATATATGCGAACGAATCTGTGGAACGGATGTTTACGAACTAAACGCCACATTGTCAGACAGAGCGTTTTGACAGTGTAATTTTTCAGTGTATTTTGTAAATTAATTTTCAAATGATATAGATATAGTAATTAAAAATAACCTTCATTTGTAAGGTCTATAGACCCCGCTTCATAATGTGGTATGGTTTTCAGAAATTAGTCAAATAGCCTATTTGAAATATTCTTAACGAAGAATCTTAATATATGCTAAAAGAAACAATGGAAGCTGTGTGTTAACATCAATTCGTTCGTAGTCACATCTGCACCATTCACAATACATATCGCATGCAATACAATCTGTCCGAGCGTCGAATGCTTGATATTCTAACCGAGTCCTTGCGCCTTACATAAACGGCTAATCTGAACAAAACAAAATCTTATTCAGGATTCCGCGTGGGGCGGATATAACGGGCTGTAGTTCCTCGGATTTAAATCGCAGTATTTGGGTCACCAGTCGGATTTGGAAAAATAAGATAAAAAATAGCTTGAAGTCTGTTTTAATCTGCAAGAGAAATATATAGTGCCTTTATAGGCAGACGAGCTAGCGGTATGGAGCGGACGAGCTAATGGTAAATAATACCGCTGCTCATAGACCTCTACAGTGCCAGGTATCAGCACAACAAAGTTGCTGCTTACGTAAAAGAGAGTACTCTTTAAACCTCATTTTAAGGACAGGTCATAGCGCTGAGGAAACACCGATGCAGGGAGTTCATTCCAGAGCTTGCACGCACGTGGTAGGAAAGAACGCTAGAAACTTTACTGCGATGACAGGTGACGCGATGGTAAAAGGACGACAATGGTATCATCGCAAACAATTATTCGGGGCACTCCCCGTGGAACAAACGATAGAATACACAGAGAGACCTGAAGTCTCTCCGCAATCCTAATATTATACTTATATTAAGGACCGATCTTAGAATGATAATTTGGTTCGTTGATTTCTCAAGGATTACTAGATATGGGTCTTAAGTAAATAAATTCGGGAGCTGCTCATAAGGCGTACATAATTGAGACTTAGAATATCTTATTATTTCTTAACGGTTGAATGCTAATGATTCTAAATTTGAGCACAATGAGACACTAGTGGCACGTTAGAATGAACTTTATATTAGAACGAACAAGAGTAATAGTTAATTGTGAAACATCTTGTTTGCTTGAACAAACACAGACGCATATGTATAATATATTTTAAAGCAATGAATGGCGAGACGAGCATGCCGTTCGGCTGATGGCAAGAGATACCGACTGCTCACGAACAGTAACAAACCAAACAAAACCATGAATTACAAAGCAATTATTGGCATTCTACCATGCTCGCTATCCTGGGACATAAGATGTTAAGTCTCGATATGTCCAGTAGTTACTCTGGCTATAATGTCTAACCAGAACACAACAGTGCATTTACACTGCTGTTTGCTGTATTTTGTGAAATATATTTTATTTTCCTATGTCAATGCATGATTCAACAACTACAGAAGCAATATTTCTTCTCAAACAAATAGTAGAGAACTCAACAAAGCGACTCTACAAATGCGCCTGCTCTCTACACGTTCAATTAATTGGAATCCGGTCGTGTGACACGGAACGCGTCGGCTCTACATTAAGAGACTCTAAGTAAAGCGCCGCTCTATCGACAATAGAGTCGAAATCGATCGCGCAAGGAGCTATGTAGAGCGTGCTCTACTGACTTCTCTGCGTAGAGTTAAATAAACGTCTACGTAGAGACAATGAGTTATCATATATCTTTTTGGACATAGCAATTTAATTATCTTATAATATATTAATAATAATATTATTTCGTTTATATGATTGCTTTTATGTGGCAGTTGTACCATGGTACAATTATGACGCCAAGGTCTCAGAATCAAAACCCGTGTTGGGCAAAGTGATGTTTCATATTCATTATCAGCCTGGAGTCAGGAATTGAATCCTGATACTAAGCTTATTTAATTCTTCGCTTCCGAATGTTATCATTGCTAGCATTTATGTAAAAAAAAAACTCAAGGTCACGTCGCCTGGTATAATTAATCTATAATTTAATTAACTATTGAAGTCTATAATAATTACTGAATGATAAAATCTCTCCTATACTCCGCAGTAACATATTATCGTGCAGCCCCGAAATATCCGTCTCGCAGTAAAACACGTTACATAACCGATTCCTATAGCCACCTATCGGCGCAAAAGTAATGTTCTTGCTGAAAGTACAGAAATTCTTACTTCTCATGAAAGCAATTTTCCGCTACGAACGACATTGTCACAGAATGTCGGAGCAATGTTATTGTACTAATATTACGAAAAGGGAGTTTTGAAGTTTCGTCTGTTTTTTTATTTTATTAATAGTTGAAAGTAGAGTCATTTGTTGAGTTTGAATACTGGATAATGGCTGGCGAGGAAAATGTCTTACTGAAAAACGATAGTTTTCTTATGCTTAAAAAATATATGTTCAAACCACATATACGAACACTAAAATTACAGGCAGATATAGCTCTAGTTTCAGCCACAGGTCCTTTTTTGTTAGTAGTTAGAGGGAGCTTTTAATTGACGAATTGGACAATCTAATTTGCGATACTGTTTTTTTTTTACAATTGATCTATAATGTAGAATTCTTAACCACAAAAACACAATCCAACTAAATATACTTTTCTTAGGCCCGCACTTATTTTTATATCAAATACATCCTCCCACATTACTTCTATATATAAGCATCCACTACCCAGAATCCTAATACCATCACTCGAATAATTAGTGTAGCGTAATCCCTCATTATATGTCCATAACAATACACCCTATCCCCTTGCCCCCTGCCCTTCCGGCACTGCGTCCGTCAGCTGTTCCAAGGTCAGCGCTAATGCGCTCAACCGACACTTATTGCTTTCGCAACATTTCCCATTAATGCCGAGTATTAGTCGCGCGCGACTTGCTAAAGGAAATTAACGGTTGTGTAGACCAGGTCAGTTGGTCATGAATGGAAGGAGCAGGCTCATTGTTAGATTTTTTTGAGTGTCGTCGAGACCCTAAAACTGGCGGGAGGATATTCATACACGTTGGCAGAAACTCGGTATAATGTCCCTCGTAAATGATCCATCCATCTTTAGGCCACGCTAGCATAAGTTTGTTGATTTGTAATTGTTAAATAGGATAACCCTCGATGGATAGTCTGTCTAGATTATCTTATTCTACAGACCAGGCGCCTTGTAATTACTTTTTCACACAAATACATCCGAGCCTACTCGGCCGGGCGTCGGCTAAACAAGCGGCTCCGGTTGCCTCAATCTGTTATCTCGAGCAACGCGACGCCTCACTTGGGGCTTGTTATCTCACCGTCTGCGGTGGAATTATGCTTTCCTTGCATTTTAGTTGCTTGGCTTGCACCTCCCCTCCCACTCCTTCCTCACTCCCCCCTCCCTGATGAGCAGTAACCGGCGCTCGTCCCACTAATCCCTCGTAAAGGTCGCGATGGGAATGACTCCGTTCAAATCTGTGCTAAGGCGGCTAACGCGATATTAAAATTCGCAACACGTTCAGTGGCGAGGCGACCTCGTAACCTCCCCCCTACTCCCCCCTCCTCTTCCTCCCCCACCCCCTTGCTCCTGTTAGTAGGTGGTACTGCACGGACGCGTTGCACGTCGCCGCGCTTCGGAGACAAATCGCTCAGCTGCTAACATACTAATCAGATGAACTTACAGCAAGCCATTAACAACTGAATGTAGTTTGTGGCTTTTATTCAAAACAGTAAGTAATAAGTTTTGAAAACCATTTTAATTTGCATCTTTCCATAACATTTTCATTTTTTTTTACAAAGCATTTAAATTTGCAACTTTTGAAAAACATTTTGGTTTGGTTTTTAATGTTTTGACGAGCGAATAATGAAAGTTCTAGTAGAATTTGAGCGACTTGATGGGTTTCAATCTTCGCATAAAATATGGTTTTATAGTATTAGTGACAAATATTTATCCAGATATGAACATTTATTTATGTATGTTAAAGCATACGTCATACAAGATTAGTCCTAGTTTAGGATGAACAATTTTAAAAAGAAAAAGACAAATATGATTATTAAAAATATTTCTACCAGAAACCTAATAAATTTAAAAAACTCTACAATAAGTAGAATCATCTCAATAATAATTTATCAACATAATCTCGTGTGATTACAAACAGCATCACTATGAAGACGTTGAGGGTCGTCGCTCCCCGGAGACCGCACGCGGTAATGCTCTTCAACAGTTTCACTACTTACATCGAATGTTAGTGGAGTTTGAGTTATACATGCGTACTGGAATGTTACGATCACCTAATTATTATTAATGAGAAAGGTTGCAAGGTCAAGTGGGGTGGTAGAGTTATGAGGTTATTTTGTTTTAGGTTACGAAATAATCGTGATAGATCTGTGTAAAAAACATGATTCAGCCAGAACTCGATTTTTTTAAATACTGACGTCATGTAAACTCCTATGCTATATCAACTGATTATTATAAAAAGGTATAAAAAAATTTTGCTTTGACTTCCCGAAAATGTGAGATAAGTGCGAGCAAACTATAAACAATACAAAATTAACATTTAAAATTATTTAAAACATAAAAATATTATAGTGAACGTATGCGATTGAAATCTTTACGTGAGACGTCGGAATCAACGATATTAATTTACCGAGAAACTTTGATTACAAAACACATTGTGAGGTAGAGCTGACTCTACCTGCCAGAGTCGGAAGCTTATGAACCGCAGTAGTGTAGTTGCGGGACTTCCGGCGGATTATTCGCGGACATCCGATCAGGCCGAAGCCGTAGCAACATGCAGCTTAACTTAGCTTTTGATCCGTGATCGAACTCTACCATGACTCTATCGTACATGTAGTATCAATGTCAGGACAGTTTGTAGAAATTTGTTAGAAAATACACAATTTAAATTCAGTTTCCTTTAGGGAGTTTGCAGATGGTAACAATGTACAGATCTTCTTCATCGTCTTCGAGAAAAAAGGCCGTAACTTTCCTTCACGCAGCGATTATTATTTTTTACTATATGTGTAAGCACAAAATATATAAATCTTAAGAACAGATAGTATACTCATACTGCATTCATTTTTATATACTACCAGTACAAACACACTACACAAATACTGCGTTAGCAAAACATCACATGTCCAAAACTATTTCCCTACCTACAAGAAAGAAGTTAAACTCAAGGGTTCGGCGGACGCAAACCCGGCGTCCGGTTAAAATGTTTCTATTGCTACCCCGATACGGAAGGGCGAGAACGTACACACATTATATTGCACATCCCTCGGGAGATGTCTTCCCTAACTTTCCCGCGGGACGTGGAGAGGGGTGCGGGGAAAGGGGCAGGGAGGGGTGCAGGGGGGGATACAATCGATCACCCGATATTTAAAAGAGAATCCGCACGACACAAGGGGGAGTCCAGCGCCGGATTAAGATTTTTTAATGTGGCATGAAATAGTGTCAGTTGGTCTGGTATGTGCAGTATAGTTACGTGCGAAAAGATTGGTCTCTCGTCAGTTGGCATTTGTGCCGGCCTGATTGGATTTACACAGTATGGAAAAGCGAAATATTTGTGTAGGTCGTTTGACGGATCCTTAACGGCTATAAATGTCGGACACAAATGATCTCCCACAGCACGTAACCTCTGTTTAAGTAAAGAAAAAAATGTTTTATTAACTGCATTTGCTTTATAATATCGAAAGCCTAGATGTACACGCATGGGTGACATGAGTGCATGAGTCCCCTCTTTTTAATAACGCGGGGCCCATACCCACATCTGCAGTTTCTAATCCGGCCCTGGTCTCGTGAAGGACCCGATGTGATGACACGCGACTCCGGCTGAGCCGCTTAGTGTGTCACACACGGATTATTGAATGCCCTTTTTCAGTATTTTGACGCACGATTGACGCTGAAAAATGTTTTCATCGCTGAAAAATTTAACGATGGTAGCATGGGTAAGTGATTGCGTGTCTATATATAGTTGGATAGTATGAAGCTTTGTGTAAAAGTATAAAATACAAGGAAAAATATATTGTGACTAGTGCAATATACATTTTTAAACGACTTCAAAAAAAGAGATTATCAAATTTAATGTGCTTGGTCGGGTTATAGCTATTGGTAGGTCGGTGCCATGTAATGTTTGGGACCAGCTAAGTCCCGCGTTTTTTACTGCATAGTACGTGCAATGATTGTAGGTATAATATAGCTTATAGTGGTATAGCTGGCACCGACCTCAAAAAATTGCTGGTATATTTCTCCATTATTATCACAACTTTGAAGTCGGTGTAACTATGTAATTTTTTTAGAATATAACTTTCAATAATATATCAGTGAACTTAAACATAATCAGTCACTTGAGCAGTTGTCTCGTGCCCCCAAGTCAACGTGAAAACATGTATGAGCTTTGAATCGACACAATATGGTTTAGGATTCCATGTCTCGCATATGAGTTGTCCGAGATCGGAAATGGTACCCAGTTTTGTGATAAGCTCGCTCACTTTCCTATTTTGGAATGGAAAGCAGCCCGGGAAATATTATTACCATTTGTGCCATATCTGCCCATCCCTTTAAAAACACAGGACAAAAGTTTAACTAGGTAGATATTTATGTCTGTCAAATATTGTTTGTATAAAGCACCCTATTTTAATTACAAAAACAAGATTATTGTACACGCAACAAATTCCTTAGAAAACTCAATGGACTGAAAAACAGCGAGAGATTCTGAGCTCTGTTGATAACGTAGAGTACGGTAGAGTCGCACCACTTCACAGATGAGCGGTAGAGCGGCTCGTGTTTGCGCGCGCCTGCTCAGAGCTGATAGCGACCATCTCCGATACAAACTGTACGAAACTTGAGAGAAATTCAAGCGTAGACAAAAGATTAGTTTAATTAAAAATATAGTATTATCAAGACCTGAAAGGGCAAATAAGGAATAACTAACGAGATAGCACCCAAAATCATCAAATATAAATATAGATAGGCTGTAGATGGGTACTGTACTTGAACCTAATATACTATAATTGTTTTTTTTAATGTTTATTTATCTCTTAATAGACTACAACTGGATTACACAATTTCTGGCCTGGTATACCTACGAGGAATTCAAATTGAAGCGGAAATGTATACTACGATCATGCCATTTAGTGGACGGTAGTCTTCTTCAATCTTAACGGAAAACAAGCGATAATACACCCCTATCCTACAACAAAATCAAATTACAAAATTATGAACCACAAAGTTAAAGTCATCAAATAGTCCGTAACTAAATCTCATACAGCGTAGTCGAGTCGACGGTAACTTCACAAACATTTAGCCGAGCACAAACTACATCCAACTCGCTACAACTTCGGGAACGTAACCAAACGCTACGCGCTACACTAATCGGATGCTACGCCGTAGCAACGTAGCACCGTAGCGCTACGTGCGCTCGCGGAATTATTTCGAGCATGTGACGTATTATTTTCGCCTTCACCTCCCCTACCTCCCCTCGCGGATGCCGCGCGTGTGGAGCGGTAATCGTCCGTCATTAGGACGCTTCGGCGTCGTGCAGACAATTTGCAAAGTGGCTGCATCTTACACCTACTCTCCCCGACCTCCCCACACGTCTGTATAGATTATTTAAATTAGCAAGTGGAGCAGCACGCGAGTGGAAACGCGAATACATTAGCCCCGTTATTCGGAGCTGAAATGGAACGAAAATAATACAATTATATAGTGGCGAGCTTCAATTTGGTTTCGAATTTGCCGGCGAGTGCCGAACAAACAGTGCGATTGCAGCCCGCGCGGGAATCAATCAGGGAATACAATTATACATAGTAAACTACTATACTTTAAGGGTAGAGGAAAACATTGTATAAACTTGCCTACCATAGGAATCTTTACAAAAAAATCAATTGATAAAATTCCGAAAATGACTTATCGTGGACCTTGGCTCTTGCAATCAAAATCTGGTTTGGATTTTTTTGGCTGAATTATCATGTACATAATTTCACTAACTCTGAAAAGGTGTAAGGCCAGTATCGTAGACTACAGCTATACTTGTACTTGTGTCATCTAGCATATAAGAAATATTATTGTAATTTATTAATCAGTGTTAAACAATAACCGCAACCTAATGGTTGTTTAATTACTCTCTTACGTCGAATCCTATAGTTTTCTAAACTGAAATCTCTGTAGAGCAATCCCGAGTTATCACTAAACAATTATAAACCGCCACAGCACCGATCACAGTACAGTTAGTTTCAATTTGCGTGCCATATTACTATGAGCGGTGGGTACACAGATTGTGCGGCGTGAGAGCCGACCGCGCCGCGCCTCCTCCCGCCGCCGACAAACACTCGCGAGTAATGACACGCGACACTTGTACCGCGGCAGTCGACAACGGTGATATTCAAAGCATATATCAAAGTGTGAATCAGTTTTAAAAGCGGTTGTATAAATAACTGGTGGCCATCTGGGTAGGTACCACCGCAATGTCTATTTCTCCCGTAAAGCAACACTGCATAAATGCACTGTTATGTTTCGGATTGAAGGACATTATAGCCAGAGTAAGTACTGGACATATTGAGACTTAACATCTTATGTCTCAGGATGGCGAGCGCAGTGGAATGTTGCTACTGCTTATGAACGGTCCTATCGCTTACCATCAGGCAAACGGCTTGTTCGCCTCGCCATTCATTGCAATAAAAATGTTTTAATAGTCACAAAGAATGTAGGACTAACATGTGAGACACAGAGTAAGTACTGAAAATATTGAGATTTAACAGCTTATGTGTAAAGATGGCGGGCGCAGTGGAATGCCAAGCATTGTAATATAATACATGGTTTTCCTACTGTCCATGAGCGGTCGAATAGCTTACCATCAGGCAAATGAGACACTCATTTCGCCATTCGTTGCAATAAAAATATGTAGTGGAGTATGGCAGCAAGCCGGGATTGGTCAGACATCTCAACAGTCAGTATGTTAACAAATGTTGATAAATACACCCACCGATCACCCACATAGCTCTGACCTGAATAAAGGTCAGAGTTCAAGTCTTATGTCGTGGGTATCAGAAATAATAATGGATTTACAACAAATACTCGACGACCTCACAACACACATGTATGGTGAGGGGATTGAACCTAAACACGTGTTTCATAACGAGTATCCAACCAACTCTGTTAAAATATTCGACAAAAAGCCATTAAGACTAAAATTCGTGCAACTCTACTCCACAAATCGGGAGGGAGCGGGCGCACAAATAATCATCGCACCATATTTATTCAGAGCAAACATTAATCCCGTATTTAAATAAGCGCCTTTGTCTCATTTGAACCAAAAAATACGTCGGTAGAGCAGGGAGAGTCGGCGCCGCTTTGTCTCATCAAACGATTGGCACTCTTCGCGATGCGTTGTAAGTGCAAAAACGTGTTCGTTATCTGTGTAGAGCAGCTCTACGTGACCGTACAGTCTGGCTCTACCTTCTGCCTTCACGTCTCTACACTATGAAGCATTTTATTTGCAATGTCAAATAGCCGATACTGCATATTGGGATGTGCAAAATATTCCACGATGTATTGAAGTAGCCAAAAGTATGCCTCTCTGTACGAAAGTACGAAGTTTTTGTTACCAGCGCGGTTAAATATTAAAATTTACTGCATATAATAGTGTTTAAAGATCTGAATGTAAATGTGTAAAATTAGTTCCATATACCCATGTTTCGGGAGATGCTCTAGTATAGAAAATTTAAGAAAATGTAAATCGGTTCTATAATCTTTTCCATTCCTTCTCACATAATTGAAAACTCCAGTTCATAATTAAACCCTAAGCCCTCTCATCGCCGAAGAAAGGCTTGCCCGGCCCTATTACGCACATGACCTTAATTCATACTTAAGCTCATTATCAAATAATTTTCCGCTTAATTCATTAATTCAGTCCAGTCGCTTCATTTTAAAACTCTATTATGATAAAACAGACTTAAATATGGAACAACTTAGTATTTTGTTTATTTGAGTTATACAAGTAGGGTCTTGATCTGGTAGAGTTTCTCAGGCGCTGTAATGTAGTATCACCGCAACATGCTCGTCGTAATTACAGTATTAACATTAAGGATTTGTGGCGGTAGCAATACGCCAACTTAGATTTAGCTTATAAAATAACACGCTTATTATTTGTAATTTTAACTTTATTTAAACATGCATTTCATTGTAAGATATGACTGCAGATGTTTAACCATAAAACATCTGCGAGTCGTTTTATTACAGTAAGATTTTTTGTGTACCTTATTGTATAATATTCGTTAAAAAGATGCTGTTCTAAATTATTGTTTCCTAATTGTAATTTAATGGCCCGTTCATGCCGGGGCAATAAAACTGTATTATTATAGTTAAGTTCTTTACTGGCGGCAATCCTTTGCAACAAATTTTTGTTTTCTAGACAATAGTACACATGTTTTGTAAACCTTTCGGTTTGGACAATAGCCCAGATGTTGGGCAGACCTTAATTTTTAGTTGAAAGGATAGACCCTATTTTATGGCTTAAATGTATTTTCTGTAAGATTTATCCCCACCGATCCTCATTCGGGTAGTCCTATAAAAGGGTCGGTTTATTTGGATGAAAAAACAGTCTGCCATCTCTCGTCACGAGCACATCTCGCTCCGAGTCGCATAGTTATAATTTTACTCTGTTTGTATTAAGTGTTAATTTACAAAATATACAATAGTTATTTCCTGGAAGTGAGTGCTCATTCTAATACCTACACTTATAACCACCAAAGATTTAATAGTGTACGCCGCGTGGCTCTGTTATATAGAGGTAGAATTATACCGGGTATCTCAAGACTGCTACCGAAAACGAAGCCGGGTGGTAGTTTTAGTAACTAAAAACAAAATGCAATTAAAAATTTTGCAAAGAAACGCGACAAAATTTTTTTATGATTTTTTTAATATCGACATTTTTGGGTGGTAAATCCATAGTTTTTGCTAAAATAATAATTTTAACTCCTTTATACCTTAGATTATTTATAAATAAAAGGGTATACACTATTATTTTAGTAAAAAATGTATTTACCACCCAAATATGGTCATAGGAAAAAAATAACTAAAAAAAAATTGTCGCTTTTTTTTGTAACTTTTTCTGTTGCAATATGTCTGAAGTCGCTTAAACTACCACCCGGCTTCGTTTTCGGTAGCAGTCTTGATATACCCTGTATAATGGTAGAGTCGAATATTTTGTTGAAAAATATAGTGAGAACCTTGCATCTGTAAAATTGCCTATAGCTTCTGTATAAGAATCGAGTAATGCTATAATGCACTTTCTCCCACGTACTACAAATCTGTGGAACCAGTTGCCAGCGGCATCATTCCCGGACAGATACGACCTGGCGACCTTCAAAAAACGAGCGTATTCCCACCTCAAAGGCCGGCAACGCATCTCCATGCCCTATGGTGCTGCAGATGTCCATGGTCAGCGGTGTTCACTTACCATCAGGTGAACCGCATGCTCGTTTGCCCCCGATAATATATAAAAAAAAAAATATAAGGCACTAAGCCAGCGTGGTGGACTATATGGCCTAACCACTGTCAATCGTACTGTTGATTGTAGAGGAGGCCCGTGCCCTGCAGTGGGACGTATATGGGCTGATACAGAATGCTATAATATATATAAATTCAACCCAAAGATTTTATGCCACTTCAGGTAACCCTCCAAAATTAACCTAAAGCCTAAACGATAATCCGCCACTACCCCATTGGCTGACATTACAAAATGCCAAATCGTCTACAAAAAGAGAGTTTTGAAAATTAAAAAAAAATATATCAATATTTTTAGAAGGTCTGTTTAAGCAATCGGCTACCTTCGAAAATAATACGATAATTATTCTAATCTACATATTTCTCGTCTCGAAAAAATACTGTATTGTACCTGACGACAAATACTATACAACCCATTTGTATTCTCCAAATATAATATACTCTGTAACACTCTCTATTGAAACAGTAAACAATATACAGCTTGGAATACCCCAAGCGTTGTATGATGGCGACGCAATCTGTGCGGAGAACATTATGCAGGCGATATTGTATCGCGCAGATTATCTTACACTTCGCACCGAGATAGAACGGAGCTCTGTGACGACAGCTAAATCTGAGATCTAGTGGGCGTAATATTATATATTGTAGATGGTATTGACGCTTCCAAATCCTCCATGAATTATATGCAAATACAATTACGATATTTGTAATTGTGATATAATGTGACCAAACGCAACTACGGAGGAAATTTGCTGTAAAAATATAGATGTTTATTTTAATTAACACTGAAGAAACGTTCTGATATTACGAGAAATATTAAAAGAAAATTAATGTCAGGTGGACTCGATAAAAAATATAAAATAATTTTCATTTCGAACTCATTTTCATGAGCTGATTTTCGACATCTAACAGGTCTGACTGACAGGTCTTTCAGGTCACCAACAAATATGAATTTCAATTAAAAATTCATAAAGCTGATTTTACCTAAAGATTTTACATACAAGTTAGAAGATACAACTTAATCCGTATACTGAGCTCTGATGGTGATAACTCAATGTCCCTAACGAGTTTAAGCTCAACCGTCTAACACGACACGACACGACACGACACGGTACAACACGTAAAAAATATGTGCAAAAACATGTCCCGAGATACACACTCGCTGCAGTAACAAATTCCACGCGGCAATATTGCATTGTACAGAGTAATGTGTTGTTATTTGTTTATGCGCAATATTTAGCTTGTGTGCTTAGTAAAGTTGAAAAAGAAGTAGCATATAATATAATAGGGTGGCCTATGGTGGTGAATAAAGCTAGTTTTTTTTTTTCAAGACAAAAAAATCATGAATTAATTTTCTGGTAAGAACGGAGGTAAAAAACTATTTTTTATTACGATCCGATTATACAGTTTAATTAATTGTATTTTTTAATCGTTATATTACAATTCATAAGACATAAGTCCACTGAATGTAGCCTGCCTCAAATAATGCTGTTATATTTTCTTAGCTTAACAAAGCTTGTTTTCATTTTGAAGTTGGTTTCATACACACAATAATACCACATAAACTCTCTGAGATGTGTTTGCGACAGGAAAAAAATGACGCGAGCCGTACCCAGCTATTATAAGAAGCACAATGGAGTGGCGTCTTACCGCTGTCTCGCACATGCCGACACATCTCAAACACTGGCTGGAGACAACGTTCCAAGATGAATATGTGGCAAGAACGCATTATTCTACAGATGAACGAGAGGTAATTAACGTAGTGCTCTTAATTTTTAGAATTTCTGCTGGCAGAATCCAAGTTAGATCATTTTAGTACGCAAATAATAAATAAATAACACCCAACAGTCACATACATAGTCCTGAACCCACACTAAGATCGTCTTGTGTCATGGGTATCAGGAACTACGAGAGACTTTTCGGTCTCATAAACACCCAGACCTGAAATAAATGTTTGTGGGCCGCAGAAACATTTCTCTTGGTGCAGGGATCTAACCCACGACCTCTCGTTTCACAAGAGACATCTAACCTGCACCAAGAGGAGAGCAGAAGCTGTCCAAAATAAAACTGCGTAATGGCTGAGACTGAACTATTTATTATTAAAACGTTGTTTATATTACTTTTAACATCAGATGACTCAATCAAGAACACAACGTTACAAAAACGTCGTGGTCACGTTTAGATATTCTCGTTTATTGTGCTGTTTCAGCGTCTTTTTATCCTTGTAATGTATTCCCGTCCTTGATGTGGACACAAAAGTTTTGTCTTGACGGCGGCATGAATACAACACCGAGCAAAATTGTGTAAATGTGTCTTTCCACCAAATAAAATTATCTCGGAGAAAACCAACGTGAAGGAACTTTCATGTTGCATTTCCTATATTAAGTGTAAATTGCATTTCATTGACCAGCATTACAACTCCTATACTATTAACTGACCGCCAAGATTTCACACGGAGTACTAAAACTTTTAAAACTTGAACAAAAAACCTGCCTAGGTGCCGTCTGGTGTTGTGGTGGTGGGCAGTGACAACATATCCTTACTATTCTTACTTTCTATTCTATACAGTTATCCAATCACACCGTTTTTATTGTGTTCGACCGGCGAGAAGTAGCCACGTCCCGATGGTGTATACTTATATGGACCACACTCTACTGAATATTAGGGTATTCTTCGTTTTAGCTGCGTTGTATTGCAGCATACAGCTGAATGGGATCCCCATTGTAGTCTGGCCATGTACATAAGGTATATGCATTATATTTATTAGCATTAGCATTATTTTTTTTTTGTTATGGTGGCCATGCTGTAATAAATATTTGTTCTCCTTTTTCTACATTTTAATCACTTGAAGAAGTATAAAATATTTACATTGATAATCAGAAGGCGGTAATTAGGCATCTTCATCGCCCTATTGGCTAAGTGAGCATCTCTCCGTGATGTCACCCCACCGAAATGTGACAGAAGTAGGGCTCGATGAGGACTCTTCACAGAATGAAAACTTCCGCTGTAATTAAACCACTGTCATAACTTGTGCTTCAGCCAAAAGCACAAATATTGTAATAAACAAAAGAGAAGTGTCGACTTCAAAATCCGAAAGTTTGTGAGTGTTTGTTCGCGTGGAATAAACAAGGAATTATTTATATCTGCTACTCTTTCAAAATCAAAGGTATGGGATGGGAGATTATGAGGAGAATAAAGTGGCATAGGAGAGAACAGAATTGGCATGTCTTAAGTCATGGGATAGAATGAGTCGAGTCAGGACGCGATGTATCGAAAAAAGGAACATTGAAGACGGTAATTTCGTTAAGTTTAAATTATATAAAATAGTAAATACGCGAATATTTCTAATGTGGACTTGACTTGACAAAAAGTAAATGCACCCAGCCGAAACCTGGCCGGGCCACTACTTCACTACATAGCATAAAACAAAGTCGCTTTCTCTGTCCCTATGTCCCTTTATATGCTTAAATCTTTAAAACAACGCAACGGATTTTGATGCGATTTTTTTTTAATAGATAGAGTGATTCAAGAGGAAAGTTTGTATGTATAAAACGTACATACAACGTACAGAAATCTATTTGTACCCGGGCGAACCTGGGCCGGGCCGCTAGTATACCTATAAATATTGAAATTCCACACAACTTAGTAGGGAATATCGTGAAAGCCATATCATTTCGCGTTCGATCCCCACGCAGAGAGAAATGTTTGTGTGATTCACAAGAATTTGTTTCTGGTGTCGGTTCTGGGTGTTTGTGAGATCGAAGTCTCGTGGTTGCTGATAAGGCTTAAGGCTCGCTATTAGTGTGGAATCAGGACTTTGTATATGTTTCAGCCCATATACGTCCCACTACAGGGCACGGGCCTACTCTACAATCGTAAGTACGATTGAGAGTGGTTAGGCCATATAGTCCACCACGCTGGCCTAGTGCGGGTTGGCAGACTTACATACCATATATTATTTTTTTAAATCGCTATGGTATGCAGGCTTCCTCACTATGTTTTCCTTCACCGTTTTTAGTGCGTGGTGATTGACTATCAATACACACATGACTTCGAAAAGTCAGAGGTGTGCCCTGGGATTCGAACCCGCGACCACCGTGAACATGTTGGCAGCTGCGTCTAGTCCGTTAATAAACAGACCATCACGCACTTCCTTTTGTATATGACTGTTGGTCATATTTATTTTTGAACTACATTTATATTAGAGTACTTAAGTTTGAAAACGTCCTTGTTATAACTATCGAGAAACTAGTGTATAGAAAGTCCTAGCTTCGACCCTGATTAAAATATATTTGTTATCATTGGGCGTATTATTTGTTCTCTCAAATACTTCCATACATACGTACATACATAAGTATACGTTATTATTTGAAGGGACCTGCATCTAATTGCTCATTATCACAACTGTAGACAATGCTTAGTACTGCTATTGACTACAGACAATACTATACATTTTTACGAGTGTGATAGATGCAAAAGCCGAGGATTGATTGGAGCGTGGCGTCGATGAGAGCATCTGTACGGAGACGAGACGAGACATTGTAATCAATCACACACACAGCCTCGGTGACACGTCGCTCAGACACTACGCGTGTACTACATGTGCAAATGACTTGTTCGTTTCTGTATCACTTTTGTAATGGTTGATGTAGTTTCAGCCATTCTTCACAGTTAAACGAATCTTTAAAATCGAGTATTCATTAAAAGGTTGCCTATGGTGCCCTGAAGCGACAACTTTTATTTATTTAATTTATTTAAAAACTTTGTACACATTAATAGTACAGGCGGACTTAATGCCTAAGGGCATTTTCTACCAGCCAACCTTAAGGTAGTGCAGAGAGACGGAAGCAGGTGCATATTAATTTGTAACGAAATAAATGAGAAGAGAATAAATATATATAAAACATAAATAATAATATTTATACGAATATATATCTATACACTAAATACCTTAAAATATATATATATATATATATATATATATATATATATATATATATATATATATATATATATATATACATAAACAACTAAATAAATAAATACCTACATTAGTGGTGAGAATCTGCTACATCGGCGAGGAGTAATTGCCGAACCTTCATCTTGAAAGCCTGCCGTGTTGTGCACGACCTGATTTCGAGTGGGAGTGCATTCCAGAGAAGAATGGATTGGATAGTAAAGGAAGAGTGAAGGAAGTCAGAACTATGAGGAGGACATTTTAGAAGGAGATTGCTAGACGAGCGCAGATTTCTAGAGTGAGTATCACTGAGGTAAATGAATTCGGGAGACAGGTAAGAAGGAGGGGAAGGAGACTTTAGAATAGAAAAAAGGGTAGTGAGGGCACGCAACGAACGGCGCTGGCGGATGGGAAGCCATTTTAACTGCGATCGGTAGGAAGAGATATGGTCAAACTTGCGAAGATTAAAAACAAATCGAATGCAGTTATTTAGAAGACGGTCGAGTTTGTTGAGTAAATCTGCATTCAGATCAAAATAGCACACATCACCATAGTCGATTACCGGAAGGATTAAGGTTTGCACTAGCAAAGCCTTGGTTTTAAATGGTAGGAAATTCTTCAGGCGATACAGAGAACGAAGAGTACCGATGACTCTCTGACTGACGGAAGTCACCTGGAAAGACGACCAGACGGAAGTCAACTTTATTGTCGTGTTTCGTTCAATGAGTGAGATTTTGATGCTCAATAACTCTACCCTCTTCCTATCTTTTGTCCTTCGCGCTCCCATCCCAATTTCTGTATCTGTATCAGCCCATATACGTCCCACTGCAGGGCACGGGCCTACTCTACAATCGAGAATACGATTGAGAGTGGTTAGGCCATATAGTCCACCATCCCAATTTGATGTGCCGTCCAGTGAGTGATAGTTGACCGTGCATGAACAAAAGGATCCACAAAGTCGATGGCATGTTCTGGATTTCGATCCCGCCACCATCCCACCTGATATCGTATAATTCAATCAACGGGATATAATTATCAACCAATATATTTATTTAAAAGGATCTAAGAACCCATTGCACCTATGCTTGAAAATGAGCTAATTATCCCATATTCCCTGACTCCCAAACATTCAGTATAACCACAAGTCCTGTCATTCAACAATCAGTGAGTGAAGGAAGCTGATCGGCGAGTTACCGCTCGTTTGCAGCAGTTTGCAACTAGTTAATAGTTCGTTACCGCGGGGCTGCGTGTCGGGACTAATCTTGATGATCAAACGAAACGAGGCGGTATAGCTGTTGATTATATTTCCGTGAGGGTTAAGATCCTATTCTGTTTCTAATGACGCGGCTTTTGAAACGGTGGTCAAGGATCTAATTCCAAGATATAATTTTGACATTTAAGACCATGTGTAATATCATAATTATGGTATTTTCTATTATGAATTAAAGAAGATTAGATATTAAGATATTTTTAAGTTTCCAAAAAGTAAATAAATCAATAAATGTGTATACTACTTTAACAGTACAAGAAAATATCGTGAGGACCTGCATTTCATTATTTATTTACAATAAATCCACCGATCCGCAACAGGCCAGCGTGGTAAGTAATGGGCGAAGCCCTTTTAAATTTTTTTTGTCTGTGCTCTGCACTAGGACAAACTTAAGCCGGATAATCAACTAAGTGGCAACAGCAAATCAAAAAAGGAACCATGCAAATTTTATTTGTGACTCTTTTGCTCCTTTCCGATACACTTCACACTCTACTATAATTAAACTGAACTCTGGCTAATAATAAATATTAAATGGCTTATAGTTATCTAACCTTTCGCTAATCCTTAACCATTTTGGCAAATTATCCAAAACCTAATCATGTTCCACCAATCGAGAATCACGCTCGAATAGAATGTATGGGACAGGATCATGGCCCGCACGGATCGCAGCTCACGTCGTCATTAGACTAATGCGACTAATGAAGCGACTAGACTGATCCACAGACTAATCATTAGTCTATCAGGTCCACTAGATGACGCCCCGGTGCATCCCGTCGTTATTTAAGGGGAGTGACACGATCAAGACTAATTACTGGATACAATAAGGGTGACTTATGTTTTTTTTTTATTGCAATGAATGGTGAGACGAGCAAGCCGCTCGCCTGATGGTAAGCGATACGACCGCTCATAAACAGTAGCAACATTCCACTGCGCTCGCCATCCTGAGATATTAAGTCTCAATATGTCCAGTAGTTAGTAATGTAAATAAATAAAAAACACTCAAAAGTCACATACATAATCGTTACTAAGATCGAGTCTTGTGTCGTGTATTAGAAACTACGAGTGACTTTTTGGGTCTCACCGACATCCAGAACCGAAAGAAATAAATATAAGGATATCAAGAAGAGCGATTTTTCATCTCAAAACTCACACACGGGAAACAAATTAATATTTATGAGTCACACATACATTTATCTTAGTGCGGAAACCACAGCCAGTCTCCCGTTTAATAATTAGCTTTTACTAACTTTACCAAAAGGCTATTCACATTGAACATTCAAATAACTTTCAACACAAACAAAACGCACCTCTCTAAGCATACTTCCCGGTTAGAACTCTCCTTCAAAGACTCTACCAACTCTACGCATAGTTGAAATAATTTGTGCATGATTGGCCACGTCCGGACAATAACTTGTATCCGGCAGATAATGTAGAGCGAAGTTAGCGAAACAACCGCGCTTCACTCCGCGTTTATTTACGAACTCTACGTGTGACCTCAAATTAACGTTTGTTGAATGTAGAGTTCGGAAACTTATATTTAACTGAATTTATTATGGTTGTGTTTGAGTAATAGTTGTCAGTTTATAGTTGTTTATGTTGTACTAATTGGTATCACGTAAAGTGGAGTGAACTATGGAGGCATATGAGAAACTGTTGGAATTGTGTATTAACTGTAACACAAGTAGTTAATACTCATTGTTTGTGTTACTAATTGGTTTATGGTTTTGTTTTATATTTAAAATCAATTGTATATATATTAGTTTGCAAAAGATTATAATGGTGATATTAAAATATACCATTTTAACAGAAATAATAATCGAAAACCAAATATCTGTCCAAGTATGTGACTACATAGTACATATAATATTAATTGTAATTATTGTTATTTCAACTATGAAATACCTATGTATCACAAGTAATAAATAATTATGAATACATCAACTACGATAATTTTGTCATCACTGTTTTAAATGTTTAATAACCAACATTCAACTTAATTACGTTAAATTCAACAAAGAATTACACTGTACAGTATCAAAACCTTTAGTGCAACGTAACCAGTAAACAACAAAAGCTTGTAACTAAGGTTCACACTCATTTAACCGCAGCGTCATTATGCACTGAAGTCATCAACCTTCACCACCAGTTAAAACAGAACACTTAGGTGACACTACACACGGGTAGAGACATGTAGAGTTCACGACTCTACATATAGAGTTATGTAGAGTCGTGTAGAGTTATGTAGAGTCGTGCAGAGTGGCGGGGTCACGTGGCGGCCCACATAGCGCCACTGCATTAGCCGCGTCCCGACACTACACGATTATGGTAATAGAGTCTGTGCCGACATGGTATAATGTAATGTCATAGTATTAAGATTTCAGTATTGTAGAAGTTGCATATTAAACGGACGTGTCTATCAACCGATCTTTTATTAATACAATACTCACATACCTTATTAGATACACACCAAATAAGGTACAGTGGTGACCCCGATCGGACACGCGCAGACTAAAAAGTGCAAAGTACAGACGGAATATAATTGTCCTGCTAAAGGTAACATTCCAAGATGTCAAAACACGACAACCTGCAATCACCATCACCACAAGCTGGTGGAGCGGAAATAGCTGTAGTTTCTGTGTCTTCGAGAATTCCCGAATTTTGGAAAGACCAGCCAAGACTTTGGTTCGTTCAATGCGAAGCTGTCCTAGGCCCTCAAAAACTCAGTGACGAAGCGAGGTACAACATGGTCATTACAAAACTAGGAAAAGATGTTGTGCAGCAAGTCAGCGACATCCTGCTTAAGCCTCCAGAGACTAAGAAATTTGACACTTTAAAGGAACGACTGTTAAAAGTGTATGAAGAATCAGAGATGAGGCAATTTCAAAAGTTACTTAGTGAGATGGAGTTGGGCGACCAGAAGCCCTCCCAACTCCTCAGGAAAATGCGAGATCTGGCGCGCGAGAAGATACCGGACGATACACTTCGGATTATGTGGCAAGGACATCTGCCTTCGGAAGTACGAGGTGTGCTCGCTGTTACAGAAGTTACGGATCTGGAGAATTTGGCAACTATCGCTGATAAGGTGATGGAAACAACGCGACCGTTGCAGCTCTCAGAAGTTCATATGGCGCCTGGTATTAGCAGTGATAATACTTTTATTTTGGCCGAGTTGGCAAAACTTAGCCTAAAAATTCGAGAACTGGAAGGTCAGAGAAATAATACAAAACGCTTTAATCGTTACCACTCCCGTTCAAGATCAAGGTCACGCGGTCGCAATTCGATCCGTCGCTCGCCTAGCAGCCCGGATTGGTTGTGTTATTACCATTATAAATACCGACAAAGGGCAAGAAAATGTGTAGAGCCGTGTTCCTGGAAGAAGCATGAAAAACAGGAAAACTAATTGAGGTACAATCGCGGGCGGAGATTTGTACCATATCACCACTGTACCTTATTTGGTGTGTATCTAATAAGGTATGTGAGTATTGTATTAATAAAAGATCGGTTGATAGACACGTCCGTTTAATATGCAACTTCTACAATACTGAAATCTTAATACTATGACATTACATTATACCATGTCGGCACAAGTCTACGTGTATTGTCTCTATGAGCTATACTGCTGTTTACTACACAATGCGTCGCGTGCCGCGGGATCGATTTCACAGCTCTTATACGTCCTTGTTATATTTTAATCCTTTATTGAAAATGGATCTAAGTATAACTAATTTCTATTGATGCGGTTTAGAATTTGATATAGATAATATATTATAGTATGTTATTTATGTATTCTTTATTGAACACCACAAACAATAGTAAGAAGAATAGCGTCCGAATGGTACCCGAGGTAACTACTGAAAATCAAAGATGGGTTTCGGTTGGCGTTCACGCCACAGTTCAACATTATGCACATGTCACAGCCAAGACATGCCATCTAGATGGAAGTTGTAAAAAATATATTTTTATCTTTTTTCTTCTTGTAATCTATTAAATATACGCCTTAATTTTAGGGTTTGTGACAAATTTATTTGTATTCTAAATAGAATATCATAGCGGTCAAAAGCTGAAGTTGAAACATTATTTAAGCTTGATGCGATACTAACAAATAGTTTAAGTCTAACCAACACCATTATTTCCTATACAAAATTACCATTGTTTTAGCCTTTAAATTTTCAACGTTAGAGGCCAACGACCCGCAAACACTTAAACCCCTTCAACTCGCAACAACAATTATAAACATCGCGAGATAAAACAACTACTGTTATACAACTGCCAGCGAAAACGTAATTCCCCCGAGGCACTACCACGTGCTCAACTTGAAACTGCACTTTTCCGTGAATAGGATCCATTGCTGGTTACAAAGGGGCAGCGCTCCGTAGCGTGTATATGTAAGGAGCAATGTACTCGGAACTGTGGAATGTTACGGTACAGTGAGTAAGAGTATTATGCGGTTGTGGTGCGGGGCGATGGCCGCTCGCCGCCGGACCATTCTTAACTTGGCCAAGAGTTTTCTTGCAGCTGTATAGTGCAGGGATATATACTTTTATGTACTTTGCACATTCTGGAATGGGAACAAGTTGCATAGTTTTTTTGTTGACACAATACAAGAGTATATAAACTCACGCTTGATTTTGAATGGGCTAAGAAGAAACTGTGGAGCGACAAATTAATGCTACATTGCAAAGGATGTTTGTTTAGCTTGTTCACAATTCTTCATAAGAATTTCACTTTTTGCTAATAGTAGACGTAGAATTATTCGGACGCGGATGGATATTATATTTCCCCCGATCCAAGCATGCCTAGTACCACGACCACGGAAAAATATTTAGATGTAAACCTATTTAGATGTACTAAAATTTGTGTGCAATTTCACTATTTAGTTAGTCACCTAAATTGTTAAAATTAAGTCTCGTATGAATAAAATAAATAAATAGAATAAAAATAAATTTAGATTACACTTTGCTTATTATAAATTACATAGACGTAGACGCTTTATTTTAGCAGTATGAACTAAATAACAAAAATACACCGAACATTCACATACATAGTCCTGATCCCACACTAAGATCGAGTCTTGTGTCGTGGGTATCAGGTAGTTCCTGAGAGACTTTTCAGTCTCACAAACAAGAGCCGAAACTAATACCTGCCGATCACACTAACATATTTTGTCTCGTTGTAGGAAATTGAAAGCGGGATGGTACCCGCTGTATAAAAATACTAATTTGTACACATAGAAAGAATATTAATTTGGGCATTTTTAAAAATCCTTAACTAAACAAGCTTTAACATAATCACAAAGTTAATATTTACGTTATCACTGCAAACTTTAACAAGTTTGTGAATCCCCGATGGAGCCGATGTACTTGGCTCTCAAGGGTCGCTTAATTTGTTTGTGTTCACGTTTATGTTATTTTAAGATAAATTTACTTATTTTTAAAACCTGCTTTTATACTACGAGTCGCCTCACAACTTATATGCTATGTTATCGACCCCGCCGACAGCCTACGTGGCGCATTGGTAACACGCCAGCCGTGAAACGAAAAACCGCGAGTTTGAACCAAGAGTATTTGTTCCGGGTCTGGGAGTTTTCAAGAGCGACAAGTACCCCTTAATTCGTAATACCCATGCCCCAATACTCGATCTAAGTGTAAGGTCAGGACTATGCTATGTCGCGTAGATAGATACTCTAACATCAATTACCTAATTACTGTATCTTCAACAATGAAACAAATATTTGTGTGATCCACAAGTATTTCTTATGAATCTGTATGATTGTGTGACCGAGAAGTCTCTCGTAGTTTCCGATACACGACACATGACTCGATCTTAATGTAGGATCAGATCTATGTATATGAATGTTGGGTGTATTTATTTATTTATTATTTCAGGTTAAAAACATAAAACATGTAGCGATCGGTACACGTCGCAAATTCCCAGTGTTACCCGAACCGCGGAACAACTTCCGATACTCCGGGATAGCTATTAGTACCGGCAACCGATACGAACAGCTGATATTACACTGTATAACTAGAATATTATAGAAGAATAATATAATATTAAATTACATCATGATACGGAAATGTGGAATATATTTCCTTATAGCACCTCTAAAAATTGTATATCACACGAAACCTTTCTCTGTTCTTTCTCTTATCTCCATCGTAAGGTCGGCTCGATCTTAATGTGGTGTTAGGACAATTTATATAAATATTATTTATTTTGATATGTATTCTGGGGCGACGAAAATCAAACAATCAATATTACCCTGCTGAGACTTGAACAAACGTTTCTTTTTTTACAGCCTCTGCAGGCTAGAGCCCTAGATCAATGGCCTAACACAAACTATACAAATTCATTCAAATAAATATTAGATAATTATTTTATTATATTCAAATTAACTAGACCGCTGTATGTAAATGAGACAAGTCGCTGCTCGCAAACAACCCCCCCCCCTCGCCCTGCTCCTCCTACCCTTGTATACCCCTCCCCCTTATCCACCCCTTATTTACCAAATCCCAAGCCCTCAAATTAATTATCGTGTTTCTTGTCATTTCCATCATTATGTAAATATTAAACAACCAAAACAAACTACAAGTTGGCTCGTTGACAACCCAACAGGGCCTCTGGATTAGAATTCACGGTTTTATGAATACAATATTGGTGAAAATTTACTCTTCGGTGCATAAACTGTTAAAAAATATACATACAAGTCATGCAAAGGATACCGACCAAATCATTTGCTGTACAATTATTCAATGTGTGATTAAAAAAATCAATGTATGAAAAAAAAAAGCGGTGCTTTTATTGAGATTCTTTAAATTAATTTGTTATCTGTTTGTAACTTAATATTTAGTCATTTTTATTTGAAAAAAAAAACCAGTAAATCGACGACGAAGAGAAGCCACGAAAACGTCTACATTAAAACAAAACTAGGGTTTACGAGAAATTGCAGAATTAAAGTAAGTAAATTACTTAAGTACCAATGACAACTTCAAAGATATTCCAGATCTCATGACTGGGTTTCATTAAACCATTCTTTGGTCAGCTAATATCTGATTGCAAAATCACTTCTTGCCCGTTTATATTAAAACCCAAGTCAAATAGACACCCGAAAAACAATACCAATTGCACTCTTACAAAAAAATTAGCAGACAATTGCCCTTTCCAGTTGTTCCAAAATTGAAACTTACCCTTTGCAATGTAAGTGTTATAAAAAGTGTGAGTGCAAATAGACAGTGTCTGGTGCAATAAGCGCAGACGCGCCCGCGGCCGCGTCTCTTATTGAGTGTCCGGTAAACAACGCCACGACTTTATTAACTGTCCCTTGTGCTCATCGTTTGAGGGGACGGTTTAAACAAGTACTTAAATCTATAGCCAATATACAGTGTTCAAAATAAAGTGTTTATTTCTTGTTGTTGCTATGAATGGCGTAGCAAGCATGCCGTTCGCCTGATGGTAAGCGATACGGCCGCTCATGAACAGGAGCAAAACCAAACAATGCCTTGAATTATACAGCAATGCTTGAGACTCCACTGCGCTCGCCATCCTGAGACATAAGATATTATGTCTCAATATCCAGTAGTTACTCTAGCGACAATGTGCTTCAAACAAAAACACAACAGTGCGTTTACACTGCTGTTTGGCGGGAGAAATGTATAATATTTTATATCAATTGGCGATCGTATATTTACATCAACAATGTTATCATTAGACAGTTTTAAAACCTGTTTTTGCTAACGAATGTTTTGTATTTTTCGCTGAAACTGAATTCAAAAGTCGGTCGAAAAAATAAAAAAAATCTTGAAATCTTGGGCCCAAATAACATAAAATAATTCCAACCATTCTATACTCTATGGACTATCACCAACCACTTTAACAATAGTAGTTAGTAGTTACTTCTAGTATAAAAAGCTACTTGTTTAATCCTACCCATTGTTAGAAAACTCGTCAGTGCGAAGTGTCGCGCCGCTAACCACACTAATGAGATTGTGTTAGGGCGACGCCACACGATGCGGTGACGTGCGGTGCGGCGTCGCACTGTAACGCATTCGCGAAACAAACGCGTCCTGTGACATGGTATAGTAAGTTAATTCATTTTTATTTATTTATTATATTAGTACTATTGACACCAATTACGCTAGTTAACAACAATGTTGAAAATATTTTATATAAAAAATTACAATAATGAGACTTAGTAGATATAACTTCATGCCCGCACGTTACCAAATAATGTTTGATCTAAGTTAGATGAAAATTTAAATGTTAAATAATTGAGCAATTAGACACGTATCACCTTAATATATAAACATCATTTGTACAGTCAAATAGACTACATATTTTGTTTCCATTTTCGACCTTGGCCTGACTACTGGCAAAAGAACCTAAAACAAAACATTCGACTTACATCTAAATTTTAAAACATAAAGATAAAAAAATTGTATGGTTGATGACGCAGCGGCACCACTCCACCGCTGTACCGCATCGTGTAGCTTCGCTCTAACACCGCTGTTTAGTTGATCGCACTCAAAGTACTCGCTGCACTGCTCTCAACAGCAGGGGCTTAATTAACAATAGGATACTGGCTTGTAGGCTTTGTGTTGCAATTGGTTAGAAAGGTAGCGAGAGGCAGAGATGCGATTCCCGTTGTGTGAGCTATTCATATTTATTTATTGTTGTAAAACTAGAAAGATCTCTATTAGAGTCTGATAGCTATAAGCTACTACATTTGTTGTGCCTTTCTGTGGCGTCTAGTGAATGTATCTGTAATGTAACTGTTTATTAAAGTTATTTATTAGATGTCGTGGAGTGTGGACTGCCTTGGCGGCGCAGTTGTACTTCCCCCTATCGCTGAACGGAACAAACAAGGTGAAACGTGGGTGTCTTGGCAGCACCTATGCCTACCCCTTCTAGGAAAAAGGCATAAGCTTATGTAGGAATGTATGTTTGGGTATCAGAAACTACAGCTTTCATTTCTCATAATATTCACACCCAACCATCATTACTTTTCCTAATCAATTAAAATAAACCATACTGTACCTCACAAAACATTATGCAAACCAATATTCACACCCCTGTTATTGTGCAGCCGTGATATCAGCAACTGCAATAACGCAATCACATCGATAATGCATTACATTCGCCACGCGATGCACGCTAACAACTTGCTGACACAGGGCGCGAGCCTTCCACTAACAAAGCAACCAACTAATCTAATCGCCGTCGCCGACTGTGAAATCAAGAGGCCGCGGGTTCGATCCCCGCACCGAGAGAAATGTTTGTGCTGCCCACAAATATTTCTTTCGGGTCTGAGAGTTTGTGAGACTGAAAAGTCTTTCGTAGTAGTGATACCCACGACACAAGACTAGATCTTAGTGTGGGGTCAGGATTATACATGTGACTGTTGGGTGTTATTTATTTAATGTAGAATTAAATGATATTACAGGTTTTATAAGCAGGAGATTCAACAATACAGTTGATGCTACATTTACAAAGTAGTAGAAAGTTGTTGTGGATAGTTACAAATGCAGTACCCAGCACAGAGGCCGCCTGGGTAGATACCACAGCAATGTCTAATTCTTTCGCCAGGGCAGTGTTAATGCGCTGTCGTGTTTCGGTTTTAAGGACATTATAACCAGAGCAACTACTGAACATATTAAGACTTAAAATTTTATGTCTCAGGATGGCGAGCACAGTTTAATACCAAGCATTGCTTTGTACACTAACAGTTGGTGTAGAATGCAATGAAGATTACCACATATAATGTTAGGAAAACCTATCGTAGTATGGATTACGCCAATATATTTTAACCAGACCAGTATAATATCGACTTGATAATCAACTCGACTTTTACTGCACGTCCAATCAGGTACAAATGATAAAAAAACCCAGTGATTTCACTATAAAAACCAACAACAAACGATCATCATGTCGAGGTACCTTACTTGGTGACCGCACCGTCGTGTAACCGTTCCGCATAATATCGTAATGAACAAATTGTTGTTCCGCAGACGCTTTAATATTGATGAGTCCCGCCGGGAGCGTCTCGGGGGGGTGAAGCGGGGAGCGGGAGGAAGGGGCTTCATTTTTAACCTCGAGCCATGAATACATTAGCTGTAATAATGGTTAAATATAACGCCTCCATCCATTGAGCTGAATATCGTCGACACGCGCTCGGTCACGTGGCCACACGGATTATACGCGATAGCGTCTATCGAATCTGTGGGAAGGCATTGTAGATATTTTAATTAATAAATTAATACAACTCAGCGGACACCTAGTCCTGATTCTACACTGAGATACCAAGAGCCGTGTGTTATGTTATTTTGTGTAGTATAAAATAAGATTGACTATACAAGTTATTTTATTGTAATTATTGGTGAGACGATTATATCCTTCGCCTGATGGTAAGTGATACAACCGCTCATAGACAGTGGCAAAACCAAACAACGCCTTGAATTAAAATTCAATGCTTGGCATTCCACTACGCTCGCCATCCTGAGAAATAAGTTGTAAAGTCTCCAAACTTGCAGTAGCTACTCTAGCTACAATATCCTTCACATCGAAACTCAAACGTGCATATACACCAAGTATATGATTATCCTACGCATGACGAAAAATACAATAGAATATCATGTGTTGACCGTATGTAGCATCCGTGTGTCACGTCGCATTGACCTAATGTCAACACTGACTACTCAGTTGGTAACATCGAGATGAACCTGCGAGCTGAACACTCAACTGTAATAGCATAGCTTTGCATACCGTCATGGGAGATTGAACCATCTTATAATCTAAGATGGTAAAGATTGGGTGATTATTTAAAAGCGTAAATAAATAAATACATCCAACAGTCACGTACATAGTGCTGACACTAAGATCGAGTCTTGTGTCGTGTATCAGAAACTACGAGAGACTTCGGTTTCACAAACACTCATGAAACAAATACCTGTGGATAACAAAAACATATATTTCAGTCCGGGGATCGAACCCGCGGCCCCCAATTTCAAAGGCGACATCTTACCAACTGCTCCAAAGAAGCTGTCAATGGCTCAACAGATTGTAAGAGATTACCGCTGACCATGCCTGTTCATATCGCGTCAAATAAAATTGGAGGGGAAAGGAAGACGAGGGGAACTCTATTAAGGTTCCAAAAATATCCTCCCATCGAATAAAACAAGTTATTAATGCTGACAGTTATATTTGTTGTCTATGGCCCTGTTCCTATAAAAGTTTAGGATAACTTGAATGTTATTCTACCACATTATGCATCGTCGTCAAAAGGTCTGTGATCGCTAGAAACAAAGAATGGATTAGCATAAACTAAACACACTTTGTCACTACATAAGCCAACTCGGCGAGTTGATGCCAGTCACACAGAAAACATTATTTAATTTTCTTTTACATTTCATTCTGAGTAAATGCCAGAGACTTATTTCTTGTAATGTACCCTTC
>CM041052.1:3853449-3912714 GCA_023078785.2 Hyles euphorbiae | reverse complement strand
CAGCCATCGAGGCGAGCGAGAGAGACAGCAACACACGCACTCCTCGAGTCCGAAAGGGACAGCAGACCCAAACGTTGTTGATCGGGCGGATTACCGTTGATCAGTTCGATAGCGAAACGAGCCGTATCGCAACGAGCCAATTTAAATCCAATCCCGTCGGGGATAAAGTTTATATTTGTTTGACGCAAATCGGCTCCGGTTTCGATTGTGTTTGCGGGACGCGAGTATTTTGAATATCTGATAATAAACTCGGCCCGCAATGGTTATGTGCGTCGCGGTCGAGTCGCTAAGGGGCAGGGGGTGGGGGAGATCTAGGGGAGGGGAGGGGTAGACGGGGTAGTTGTCTTGTCAACGTTGTCTAATACTAAGTGATGTACGTGTACTACAATGCACTGCCCCAGGAGACGAGAGCAATTCTATTCATTTTCTAACAAGTGCTTACATAGTAGCTTGTATATAGGTCTCTATTTTCTCGCATTTATTTTGCTCGAATACATCTTATAAGGGATCGCTCGGAGACTGTGCGTCGCAGTTCCCCCACATCGCATTGTCTTTTTATGGCATAGATCCCTCAGTCGCGTAAATGGTTTTGTTGACCATTTATTATATTTATACGATTCCTTCAAATATGAAAGAGAAAGGGGAGAAAGATAAGGGGACAAATATATTAGTTTTCCGATCAAACTACTGCTAAATGTTTTTCAATTTTTTGGCGAAACCAAAATACCAACTTAGTGTATTTGTATTTTGTACTATAAATTATAGCTCTCTTTATATGAATATATAGAATTTCCAACGTGAAGCCTCCGCGTCGCGTCGCGTCGGTTAGGCGTCGGCTGTGAAACGCGAGACCGCGGGTTCGATCCCCGCACCGAGACAAATGTTTGTGTGATTCTCCGGTATTTATTTCGTGTGTGGTCATAAGACCGAAAAGTCTGTCGTAGTTTCTGATACGACACAAGAGTCAATGTTAGTGGGGGGTCAGGAGTATACAAATGACTATTGGGTGTTATTATTATAATACATTCTAGCTTGTTCAGAGTCAGGTACTGCCAAAATATTTAACTAAGGAAAGTTAAGAGTATAACATTGAAAATGATGACATGCGTGTATGGCAAATAACAAGATTAGACAGACACACAAAACCTCAATCTTGGTGTGGGACCAGGCCTGTATATGTGACCATTGTATGTATTTATTTAACACAAGTGTTGGTACAAGCTCCTAGCACGTGATCTACACGCGACGGACCCGACACTGAGGGAGCACACAAATAGCGCTGATTTATTGCACCAGTTAGAGAAGGGGACGCACACACACACGCACACACAGGCACACACACACATACACACAAGTGTGAGAGAGGATTAGGAACAATAGCACAAACCCATCAGATTGAATCGCAGCGCGTCGTGATGTGCGCTATTCTAAGCTTTTGTATGACATGAGGGTGTTGTTATTAATTTAGCCTATCAGTAGAAATAGAGTAGATATATCAGAAATACGTTGGTATGTGTAGAGACAAGTAATTTGATATTGAGGCGATTGTAATAACAAGCCCATAATATATATTGTCGTACTGCAGAAATTCAAAGGGGCCTGCACAAGATTCGAGAGATCGATTGAAAGGTGTTAGAACACAGTCCTACACTACGACAGTTATTTTTTAGTTTCCCTTAGCTGGCAGACGAGCATGCGGTCCGCCTGATGGTAAGCGGTCACCGCCGCTCAATGACCTTCCCAGTGCCAGCACTGCCAGGTTGCTGCCTAAAGACGAGACTCTCTTTAAACCTCGGTTGAAGAAGGACAAGTCATAACGCTCGGGAAACACCGAAGGCGACTATTTATAAATGATTGTTGTTACATTTTAACATACATACAAACATAATTCACGCCTTTTCCCCAGAAGAGGCACAGGTACTACTAATACAGCCACGTTTCGCCTTGATCTTCCATCCCACAATATGACAGGCTATCGCCATATCGGGCACAAAATCCTGACTCCGGGCTGATAAAATGAATGGAATAATCCATTATCAATTTCCTCATCACGAGACTCAAACCCGACACCTCAGCTTTGCAATCGTGCCACAGAACAGAGAGGCAGTCAAAAATGTACACAAAACAAAAACAAAACTATTTTATGTCCGTTAATCACGGATGTGATTATATTTTAAAGTTTATCAAAAAAATATTTTACGATATTAATACACTTAAACAACAAGAATCCCTTCGTCATATTAAAGATTCGTTTACCCGGCATAAACTAACTACCCCATGTCAAAGCAACAATATAATCCGATTTCTCCGCGTTAAAAAGACATAAAACATTTCAATAGCCGGCAAGTGTGAATGCTTCATAACAGAGCAATTAAGCGCCCTTGTGACTCGGCTCCCGCACCCTCCAGTATTAGAGCTGAGTATGAGACTCATCGGAGTCACTTGACTCCTTTGAAGACGCTTGAGGAACGTTTAAACATACACACGGGACACACTTAAACCCTCAAAAGTGTATTTGTTAATGTAAACACTTCTTTAGGAGCACTGAGTGTTTTAGCAGGGAAAATGTCATAGGTGCAAGTTGCAAACGTACAATATTATGCAACTGAGTATACAACATATTAATTTAATGCACGTTATATTCTTTATAGTGCGAGTATTATTAAATTAATATTGCAAACTTCATTTATTTTGACATCAGAAAAATAAAATACGAATTTCAAGTTCCTATTTGTTTTACGAGAATAGAAAAAAAGAAAAAGAATAGAATGAAGTAGTCTCGTACCAGTACGTTTATAAATTATCGCTTGATATAAAGATTAGGAAAAATGTTAAATCTAACTAAAAATTCTTCTAATGAATTTCAAACGAGTAGGACGTCTACCTACATTAGGTTGTGAGCTAAACAATTCCCAATACATCATCAATACAAATGTGATGACGCGCGAACTTCTTATAAGTATACTTATAAGTACTTTATATTTGTAAGTAAAGCACAAACAAGAGAATTGTGCTACACTCAGAGCAGGAAAAGCACAGCGATATAGAGTTACTAGCACTCCAGCACTGTTCACGTGTTTGCGTTGTGTCCGGTCGCTCATTATAAACAAAGCTAATTGAGCAGACCGCGGGGACGCTGCCGCGCCGCGCCGCGACATGCGTACAGCGCGGCAAACACGAGGGCAATAGCGGCTATTAAATAAACAATACACCTAACATATTTTTGTTTTGTTTTCATTTAATTTTCTTTTGATTTATATACACATCTGTAATAGGCGCAAATATTTTATTTAATTTGTTTATGATTTATATAGATACAGAGTTGTATTTAGGCGGACTCAATAATAGAGACATTCTCTACCACTCGACCTTTGGATGGTGCAGAGAGTAAATTGGTAGGCGCATAAATTCAAGTAATTAGAATTTTGAAAATGTACGAAAACAATATAGCATACATGTTCTTATCTGGGGGCGCGGCCGAGCCCCCGTCCAAGTCGAGCTATAGGCCGTAACATCCTTTTCTCGAAGCAATTCAGACCATTTTCAACCCCCTATAACTTCGTTGTGGCTAAAGCATGAAGCCTGAATTTTCAGTTACTAAGCAGGCATTGTGTAAACACGGTATATTTAAAATTTCATTCAATTTGAACCAGTAGTTTAATAATTGCAACTAGTCAAACTTTCTTAATTTTGTCACTCACTGACTGACTGACCGATCATCAAAAGTCTATGGCACTTCCAGCAGCATTATGTATAAATTGTACGATACATTATGTTTTCATGCGATGGCCAAGTCGATCCATTTATTTAAATCGTAAAGAATTTTTAACATTGATATGGTAATAACTAACGTAATAACTTTATATAGAAGGTCCCTTAAGGACTAAATAAATTAATCGACTTGGTATTACATGCATCTGACAACTTTTTGCGGTAGAAAACCTGAGCTGCGAGACTTGGATTTTTTTTACAGGATGTTTTTGATGGGATATAATATAGTCAACCTATGTAGAGTAGTTAATTTTAATAATAAATTGGTACGTTCAAATCATCTTTGATTTACAACACATGTGTTGTAACACATGTCAGCATTCAATACCAATATCGCGTACCCTTTAAGTGCATTAATACGGGGACCAAATATAAATACTAATAATAATTAAAACAAACCAGACATACATAAGTATTGTGTCGTGTAAACTTTAATATAAAACACTTTTGAGCCTCACGACACCCAAAATCGAAAAAAAAATAAATAATGCTTTTATCGGAGATTCGATAAACTTTCAATTGTCAAACTGTTTAGACGATTTTGTAGGATATGTCTAATAATATATTTCTACTGATGTCTCACATGTGAGAGGCCGCCGGGTAAGTATCACCGCAATGTATATTTCCCTCAGAAAACCGCAGTGTAAATACACTGATGTGTTCCGGTTTGAAAAATACTGCAGCCATAGTAACTAAGGGTGCTTTATAATTCAAGGTGTTATTTGGTTTTGTAACTGCATGCGCGGACGGCAAGAATTTGTTGGATATGTCAAATAATACAATTAATATAAGAAATATATTATCAAATTAATGAAGTACAAAACAATCAACAGATTGAGATTCCTCTCAATACAATGTAAGAAACTAGGTGAGTGTGGTGGGATGCATTTATAGCCGGTGGGGGACGGCGCGGTCCCCTCAGTAATACAATCGCACATAAAAGCGAACGCGTCCGTATCTGATGCTCATTCCACTCCACTACCGTTCATGCAACACTGACTATTCCCATCTTCTGTAACACTCACCATATCACATGTACTCGTGTACTCGACTGTACTGACCCACATGCAATCTATAATTAGCACTGGGAAATGTTTGTTTAGTTTAGAACAATGTGGGTGACATACCCCTTTTGTACTTGTAGTTGAGATTAAGATATATTTACAACTAGCGGCCCGGCCCAGCTTCGCCCGGCTACAAATAGATTTCTGTACAATAATATGTACGTATTATACATATAAACCTTCCTCTTGAAGCACTCTATCTATTAAAAAACCGCATCAAAATCCGTTGCGTAGTTTTAAAGATTTAAGCATACAAAGGGGCATAGGGACAGAGAAAGCGACTTTGTTTTATACTATGTAGTGATGTAGTACTTTTCAAGTTGGAAAGTTACGTCTAGCAAAGTACAGTAGATTAGCGATTCACAAATTTCAGCTTTGTTAAAATGAAGTAGCTCAGGTGGCCCTGGGCTCTTGGACTATATGCTTCTGTATACAATATACATAGAGAGTAAAGAAATCTTTGTCGAACCCAAAACAGAAATTCAGTTCGTGAACTAAAATGAAAAGTGTATACTTATCATTTGCAATAATTTCATATTCAGCGAGCCCGCAATGTTAAGCGAACAAACGCCATGGGAACCAGTATCAGCTGATTTATTGCACGCGTTACATTGCCTTTATAATAGGATCGAAATATTATTATTTTATTTTGTATATTTATTTAACCCTATGTATAAATAGTCCAAGTTTACTGCAGTGAGGAACGATTTTCAAAGTGCAGGTTAATTTTGGTTCCAAAAATAACGTATGAATGATGGCATATTTTTATATCGATTCTATTAAAATAAGAAATTGAATCTCACGTTCTTAATTATCGGTCCAAAAATCAAAATAAATAAGTTCATAAAAAATTTCCACACCTAAACTCATAAGTATCAGAGCTGAAGAAGAAATTGTTCCAATAAGCTAATGTAAATACAAATGTATAGTATACTCACCACTAAGGAAGGCGGAGAGAAGAAGTGCAGAGAGCAGTGAAGGGAGCGCCATGTCGCGGCAGGGTGCGCGGGCGCGGGTGTGGGCGGGTGCGGGGGTGAGGTGCGGGGCGGTGGGGGTGTCGGCGCGGGGGGGTGCGAGCGAGACAGAGAGAGGCTCGGGGGGAGGGCGCCGCCGCCGCCGGGCTCATCTCCACGGCCGCTGCATCTGCAACAACACAACACTATAATTAACAAGTCACAACATCTTATTTATTTATTCTTAACTGCACATAAAGAGGAAAAACATTTAAAGATATTACAAAATATAGAAAAAAGAACAAATGGTGGTCTTATCGCTCTTGGATCTAGGTGATTTCTTACAGACAACCTTTGGATGGATATGAGGAAAGGAAAAGAAGAGAATCATCATATTCCAAATTTTTTACGCATGTATCAACCTCTATATTGAAAACTTTTCCTGCTACAGTACTTTAAGGTTCTTCTCTCCTCCCATTTTGAGAAACTGGCAAAGCATCTATAGAGTATAAGTATTGTAGATTGTTCATGGATAGTGATAATTTTTCTCACTCTTACTTCAGGTACAGAAAACCACAGCTCAACGTTGGGCTCACTATAAAATATAAGATGGTTCCTTGCTTTTCGAACCCACGCGACTAAAAACATGTACTAAAATACAGCAGAGATAGAGTAACATATTATTATCTCTTGCTTAAACATATGCAATGTGTCAATGTCATAATATTGATCGGCACTAGAATAACCACCGAGTTATCTCGAAAATGTATTCTAACTTCTTTCAATCCACTAATAAATCAAAAGTATTTAGAAAATATTATTCATGACAATAATATAACCATCTTTATATATATATATATATATATATATTTTCACCAAATACAACATATATAAGCCACGTAGATTTACGAAACGTCCCACAACATTTTATTACTAACATATCAGAACACATCCCTATAAACAGTCGACACAAACATTTATAGAACTTTCACAACTCCAATTGTATTACTAGTTTCTATTCTAACACATATTGGTGTGCGTGAATGAAAGATGTATGTAAGTGTGTATGTGTGTGTGTGTGAAAGCTCGCCGGGTAGTCGCGTCTCGCGGAAGGAAGTGTTTAGCGAGCTTCCGAGGCAGCGACACTGCCGCCATCTATACTCGTGTTACTCTCAGATGTTGCATTTGAGATTTATACAACTTTAGTTGGCAACATTATAAGTCAGTGTTACTATAGCATTTTGTTGATGTTATTTTTATCGCAATTATTTAATACGTGTGTTCAAAATCTTTAAAATAAGTTTATAAATATATTAAGTAACGGTACACTTTCTTTCTGCTCCTCAGATCATTTGTAAAAAACCGGTAAAGTAGTTATTTCAGTATATATATATATATATTACGAATGCTTTTTAACGTTCATGTACAAAAGAAAAAAAATCGGCAAAATGCACATATATGTGCTCAATGGTGGAAAATCAATTATGGTGTTCTACATTTATAATGAGTAAGGCCGATTTTTTTATGTATTGCACTAATTAAATGTAGAATGATATTCTCGTTAAATAAACAACAGAACTACACGTTTTCCACAACCAATATTAATCTTTTACACTGATACAAACAACATAATATTCAGGGCGAGATTTATATGAACGGTATTTTGAATAACAATACTATACAAACAACAAAGCATTCAAACACTGGCTCAATATGCACTGCGATATACAAATACTACGAAGCGCTACGCTGCGTAGAACGCTACGTGTCAGCTACGATGCTACGGGGCTGCTACGAATCTCAATTGTTACATACGATATTGTGTTCGAAATAATATGATGCAATGGTACATAAATAGAAACTTCAACAATGTATCAGATCGTGTGAACTAGTTTGTCACTCGGTCAAATATATTCATAATGCAACAGACATATATACAAATTGAATGTAGAACAGCCAGTTATTAAATATGTTTATAGAGTTGGAAATCATATTGAAGCGTTACTCTACAAGTGTAATGAATAGTTTATTTATACGTATACCGGATGAAATTGAAAACAGTCGACAAATTGATATGGGTGATTCAGTATCAGTAATACTTTTACTATAGATCGAAATAAAACAAATTGAAATTGTAATTTAAAAAAACTTTTTTTCGCCTATAACGATGCAAACGAAGTTATTGCTTTAGGTAAACTCAAAATATCAGTACTTTATTATTATTTCTGGACGACTAAAAAGTTTACAAATAAATAAAATGTTCAAAGTATCAAGTCACATCGATCGCGCATTACGTGCGGCATTTACAGTCGTAGATCGTAAAAAGGTTGGCAACGCGTCGAACGGTAATTCAAAATTGTTTATCTATTTTGCGCGTAAAGAGCGAGTACAAACTACAAACGCACCGACTCGACACGGCGACGTTGCCAAACCGTTTGATCCCGCCGCCACGCCGCCTAAGTACCTACACATAGGTTCAAGGCTGCAGTTACACGCGGCGCAAGCGCCCTCAAAACAAACAAAAAATCACCAGTCGTCCGAAAACTATCTCCGAGATAGGTCACGGTCGCGCATGCGTCATCGATTACAGTTGTTTGTAGGATTATCTTATGTGCATGTGAGTGTATTTGTGTGTGTGTGTGTGTGTGGTTAAGATGCCTAGAACGAGGGAAAATAGCCTAGTCCCATTTACCAACCAACAGTACCTAGACATGGTTGTTTGGTACAGCCTAACTCATGATTTGCGTGAAACGCAACGAAGTGGCAGCAAAGATATCCCCAAAGAAATCCGCCGTCATTAAAAAGAATATTGAGTGCAACTCAAATCCTACTGGACTTCGGTAGCTTTCATGTTCCAACGCATGCCCAAGCTAGGGGGAGGGTACCAGCACACCCGAGACGAATGTATCAAATGATTAAGAGATTTTTTAATGAAAATCCAGAAGCGAGCACGAGACAAGCAGCTAGGCGTTTTAATGTGAGCCAATATTACGTCTGGAAATTATTGAATGTGTCCGGTATGTATCCGTACCATTTCCAACGAGTACACGATATCGTCCTTGCTGACTATCAACCAAGAATGCAGTTTTGTAATTGGTTATTACAAAACTTAAATTGTAATATTCTGTGGACTGACGAGGCTACATTTACGCGGATCGGATTATTTAATATCCACAACGAACATTGGTGAAGCGTCAGAGGTCGTAACCCGCAGTACCATGGCCGGCAAGGTCACCTGATCTTACCCCACTAGACTTTTATTTGTGGGGAGAAATAAAAAGAATTGTTTACGAGCGAGAGTCCGAAACAGTGCAACAATTAAAAGACAAAATTTTAAGTGCATTTGAGGTAGTTAAATCGCAAACGACTGTGCTGCGTAAAATTAAAGACAATTTGCGGCGTCGTGCTTTGTTGTGTTTGGAGAACGACGGTGGACATTCGGTGGAGATAAGGCAGCTACTTAAGAACATGTGAGTTAATTAACGGTGATTATTATTTAATTTAAATGTCAATTATTGTAAATATCGTGATTCCAACTTTTTAAATACGCCAAAGATGCGATAGATACCTCTTAATACTCAAGTAACTAAGTGTTTAATTATGTTTTATTTATCGCATGATTGACCGTTCTAAGCCGGTAAAAGTATGAAGGGGAAGTTGATTTTGCAATTTTACTTACTCACGATGCGCGCGCGACGCGGTTAGCACACCCCCCGCGCGTCTTCCTATTCGTCATTCATTCATTAAGAAAACTAACACGCGTGGAATAATTGATTTGATACTTTTGATTATTATAAAGTTTTTTTGTAATATCAAAAACATAACTCGATTAATTTAATGATGTGCCCTAAATATTCTTGGTTACAAGTTGGGTTATTCATTTAAGTTTGTCGACTGAATTCGATTTCATCCTGTATAGTATAAGGTCATATATTATTAACGTAATATTTTAAATGGGAGCAGACATTTTTTCCTCTTTTGTTCTCTCTTTCAGAAACAATGTCAAATTTTGCCTCTTTATTTTTTATTACACCATAGAAAATCATTATGTTTTTGACTTTTTTACTCAATCATATTTAAAGCCTTTAAGATAGTTTATTATGGCAAAATAAGGAAAGATACATCACAACATAAATTCTGTGACGGATATTTATATAAATACCATTCATATAGAAACTATCTGTATCAGCTCATATACGTCCCACTGCAGGACACAAGCCACCTCTACAATCGAGAATACGATTGAGAGTGGTTAGGCCAAACTCTATATTTACCAAATACGTGTTCACATCTGTACTTACAGATACTAATACCGAAGTCAATCACATATGGAATATTCTTACCAGAAAAATGCGATCAAATATATACTAGATACAGGATCCGAAACAAAATCAAACGCCAAAAGCGGTCAAGGTTGCTTATAATTATACATTTGAATTTCAAACTACGAGATGTAGCAAAAAGTCTTTTTAATCAACTTCAGGTAAAAATAAACCTTATTCTTTAAAGTTAAAATTTATTAATTTTTTAGACTACACTAAAATCAAATAAGAACACACTCTTATTTGTGCTCTTATTTCTCTTGCCATTTCAGTCCGTTACTTATAGTATATAATCTAGTGTATATTTGATCGATCCTGAAAAATAAAAATACAAGTAACAAAACACGAACCACTCAAAAGATACGTTACATTACAGTAACAGTACCCATAGTATACAAGCGGCTGTACCAGGCGCACAGAAAGTCTAACCGGTATGCGATGTTGACTCCGATGTATCGATTAAATCTGCGGCGCCCCAGCCTCCTCACATATTAAAAGCTGCGGATTCATAACTGGGGCACGTCGCGATTCTGTGTCGGGATTTATCTGGACGAGTGATAGCTTTGAGCAACGAATGGATTTTTAAATCAAAGTCGTGTGTTAGAAATCAGAGCGTATTCATTTAGAAGTTACATACGGATTAATATACGAATACGTACTACGTAGTATTATTATCAAATTCCGAAGATTCTCCCGTTTTAGAAAGACTTTTCTAGTGCTATACATTAGTCTGATTGTGGTACTGATGATATCGATAATAATACATACAAACATATATACACTCATGCTTTTTTCCCAGAAGGGGTAAGCAGAGGTGCCAGGACACCCACATTTCGCCTTGTATGTTCCATCCCACTATGTGATAGGTGGCAAGCCTATCACCATATCCGGCACTCTTGGCTGATAATGAATAGAGAAATCCAATATCACTTCGCCTAACCGGGGATACGAGCCCGAGACCAGCAGCTTTGTAACCGTATCCTAGGACAACTACGCCACCGAGGCGGTCGATAATACTACCATTGAAAATAAAGTTTTGTCCATAGCAATCTGTTATATAATGACAATAATTCAAATCATTTCCCTGGCGATCGCTGAAATATGCAATTCGGAATGCTAGGACTCCGATTTATGACGAAACCAAATCTGCTTCGCTCTTAAAAGCTAACCGAATTTCATCATGCTTTTGTAGTTCTCGTTTATAGACGGGTTAATATAATCTATAGTATTTTAGTTCTATTGTGGTGTTGATGGCGAAGACAAGTGTTATAAGAAAGCTGCATAAGTTAAAAATCTAGTCATTGTATATAAACAAGATGAATCACAAAGCGACAGACGACATAGTAAAGGTTTCACGAAGTCGCGGGATGCAGGTCACTTCCTATATCGGTCTATGTGACCGATCCATTGGGAGTATATGTATGTTCAGTAATGAAAAGTCTGGGGCCAAAGAGAGGCAGAAAGACAGAGCACCCGAAATATCACCCTCTTGCATCACTACAACAGGACAAAAAGCGGGAAAAAGAGTTCAAACGAATTTTACGAATATAGGAACAAATATTGTGTACGAATATTGAGAAAATCTTTGGTATGGAATATCTTTAGCCAATAATTTTAGTATCGACCGGTTGGCTGGCTTCCTGGGAAATGTAATTGGGTTACTGGAGCGAGACATCGATACACTACTGGGAATACCAACAAAGATCCACCACACTAATTCTATGTATTTCCTTGAGTTTAAAATCAGTGTAGGGAAGATTTGGAAATTTATTGATAGTGTATCTATCTTTATCATCCCATATACTTCCCACTGCAGGGCTTTGGACTCCTCGAGAGTTGAACGTATGATTTTTGTTATTGCTATGAAGGGCGAGACGAGCGTGCCGTTCACTTGATGGTGAGCGATACGACCACTCATGAACGGTGGCAGAACCCAACAACACCTTGAATTACAAAACAATACTTGGCAGTCCACTGCGCTCACCATCCTGAGACTTAAGATGTTAAGTCTCAATAAAGACAGTAATTACTCTGGCTATCTTCATACCGCGACACAACAATGCATTTACTGCAGTTTGGCGGGAGAAATAGATATTGCAGTGGTACCTACCCAGGCGGCCTCTCACATAATATGAGAGACCTACCACCGGTAAAGATCACCAGATTGGGAGGGGATAAGGCCGTATATTCCACCACGCTGACCTAGTGCGCATTGGTGGACATACCATAGAAATTCTTGCAAATCGTTATGGCATGCAGATTCTCTCGCGATGTTTTGACTGCTTTGGTGATTGACTACAATATAATACAAAGTTACGGATTTGTAAACGACTTTCAAAATATGTGTAGTAGTCACCGATGATGCCCGCGATAAATGTAACTTTACGACAAACAGCCCAGCGGGACGGGTACTCGTGTGTTGTGTTGTCAACAAATATTTGTTTGAGGTCAGTGTTGTAACACCGACAAGTCCCTTTTAGTTTTTGGTCAAAACAAACTTGTCTTGGTGTACCGTCGGGACTATGTGTGTGATCATTAGGAATTAGCTTTGTAGAATACGCGTGTTGTATTTTATCAATTGATCAAGTGACGAATAATTATTCATTTGTGACCTCAATTTCCATACTGACAATCGGTATTGTATAATAGAATGTGTGTTTTATTACTCGTGAAAGGATTAGCAATGAATACAGATATATTGTAATGTTCGAAAGACATTGTTATTTGGCAATTTATGTTTTTTATTTTCATATTTGGAAAATGATCTAATATTCGGGATAACAAAATGATAGTGGTTTAATATTTGCCTCTGTCGTGCTGTTGATTAGACGCCAGCTGTGACACGTGGGGCCACAGGTTAAAAATATTTGTGTGATCCACAGGCATTTGTTTCGGGTCGAGGGTTTGACCATAAAGTCTAGCTTCTGATACCCACGACACAAGACTCAATCTGAGTGTGGAGTGGGGACTATGTATGTATCTGTTGAGTGTATTTATTTATAATTCAATAGAATCTATATAACAGTAAAACTACATTGTTTTCTAAACTTCATATAGTAAATTAATACATGTATGTCACTCTTATGTGCCATTAGTTATGATCACAATACCAGACTATGCGTGCTCTCTCTACATCTATTACGTAATTAGCACAGAGCCGTTTTAAACCCATGTTGATGCATTATGGATGCTTCATGTATAACATAATGTTACGACATGTGGCAGATTAATTGAGTCGCTTGTAAACATATTTCAGTAATATTGACAAACTGACAAGCGCGACGTTTAGTTAATAATAATAAATAAATAAATGACATCCAACATTCACATACATATAATACGAGAGATGACAACCAAAATTTTTGTCTCATAGCAATACGGCCACAACCGCATCAAATTGATAGATATGATTATTTCGAACTCGAAAATACCAATTTCAGACATTTTTCGCGTAGCGTTTGACCGCACTGAATTTTCAAAAATGTCAACAAATTTTACCGGACTGTATCATAGCAATCTGTCTGATTTTCTGACTGTAGTTATATAATAGCCATAAGATACCGAAAACATATTTTTCAGAAGTTAATAGTGTAGCGCGAACCCAAAAAATAATTTAGAAAAATTAAAAATGAGACAAAAAAATATGATGATAGCAATCCGTCTGAAAATGTTCTTTACGGGTAAATTAGGATTAGTTAATACGAAAAAAAATATTTTCAGAAGAAAATTCGGATGCAACAAATTTTGAGACCATTCTAAATATGTTAAGGAATTTTACCGATCGGTATCATAGCAATCTGTCTGAAAATTGTTGAAATTGATGAAATGAATTAACCAGATGTAAAAAAAAATTATATCAGAAGAATTTAGTGTAGCACCTCCCTTATCAGACAACTTTTCGATATCGACCGTATTGAAGCGTGACTGATTGCAAGTTGGGCAATCACCTTGCTTTTGTCTTGCCAAAATAGAGCGCGGACAACGTATTTATGCTATAAAACGTCTATTATAATTGATAATTTTGAATTCTTAAAATACTACTCTTCCATCCCCGAAAACTTCGTCAATGGGAGATGAGCAAACTATGCCTTATCATTGGGAATAGAAGAAAAAAAAACGTCCGCGAGCCCTCGGACAACCAGCGACACACCCACGTCCGCCTGAGCTACTTATAGTTTGTTGTCACTTTAAGTGAGCGTTATTTCAACGGTTAGGACAGCTGGTGAGTGACTATGTATAGTAAGAGAGTGGCAGGAGTATAACATGCGAAAAAACCATTCCCACCGCAGCAGAAACGTAAGAAGCGCTCAGGCATCGGCCAAGCGACTCCAAAACGTTCTTTTCTCTTTTGGGAGTACATGCGACATCTAAATTGTCTGAAAACATTTTTTTTGCAAACTTGCCTTATTTACGAACAGTAGAAAAAATTTTCATTCGGATTGCTATGATACAGGTCGGCTAAATTTGTTGACATTTTCAAAAATTCGCTTCAGCTATATACTACGCGCAAAATGTCTGAAAACCAACTTATTCGTCATAAAATTATAAAATCTATGTACATTTCCAATATCAGACGTATTGCTATGATACCGACTGCCTTTTTTTTTTTGACACAGCAGAAATAGCCTCACATGCAATTGCTACACTTTTGACCGTTACTACCTACCTAGTCGGGTTTAGAATTACATAATCTAACGATTTTATACAGTTTCGACCGTATTGCTATGATACATGGTTTTGGTCGTCATCTCTGGGACAATAATCCTGACCTCACACTAAGATCGAGTCTTGTGTCGTGGGTATATATCGCACAAATCGGTGCGACCTCTCGTTTCACAAGCGCCGTCTATCCGCCTGCACCACGGAGGCTGTCCGAGCTAATGAGATGAATGCTACATGTTTCAGCAATTTCTTTTTTATACTGTTCCACTCAAACTCAGCGACTACAACGCTCTTCGCAGTGAGCGCAGTGTAATCCTAAGAATGCCAATTTTGCTGGTGACACAATTTTGTCGCACTGTAAAGATTCGGGTACACATAGATTGAGGTCCAAACGCGATACGCTAGCATTCGTCTTTATTATCAGTCTTTCCATCATCATATATCAAAGTAATATTAGAATTTTCTATTCATTATCAACCCGAAGTCAGGAATTCGTGCCCGATATAGTGATAGGCTCGCCCGCGATCACATCGTGGTACGGAACACAAAAAGCGAAATATGGGTGTCCCTCAGAGAAAAAAACGTGCGTTTATGTATGTATGTATGTATGTACAGTACAGAATACATGATGGAAAGACAGTTGTTTAGTCAGCAATAATATATCCGTGTATGACAATTATTAACAATCTATTTAAGATAATCTTCTTAAAAGTTGTTTCAGACACCGTCTGTGAAAAAGGAGGCCAATAGAACGATCTTGCACTAAGACATAAATGTTTGAATGAAATCAGGTATTACTTTGTTCATGAAATAGAAAAACCTCTCGTATTTCCTTGTGCACTAATCTAGACTTGTATGTTGCAATACAGTCGGGACTACATGTATGTACTTTTTGGATGTACATATTTATAAATATATTGCATAACAAAGAACTCAATTTTTAAGGTTTTTATAATTAAAAATTGTGCACTTGAAAAGCTACAGCTGGTCTACTTGAAAATAAGATAATAATATTATGAGCAATACTGCTCATATAGTTATACAACTAACTATAAAAACGCGCACAGATTGTGCATTGTCTTCAAACCATTTTTTTGCAAACTGACTCTCGCATAACCAAAAGCGAACACATTCACATCCACTCTCTGTTAAAACTCATGTAACTTACTGAACTTAATCCAACACAAATTATACACGAAACTCTAAGGTGACGCCAAGATAGAAGACAATTAGTTCATAAATGCCTGTATACTACACCCCATTAGATTTTGTTTAGACTTTAGAGGGTATTCAGATTATCTAAACAAAATTCGAACTGATGCACACGCAACCGAAACTATACGTTATTTTTCAATGTTCCGTGTATTGTGAATAGTAAAGCTGATAAATAAAATAGCCTCTTATTATAGTGTATGAGGCTCACCAGTAATGCACGGAGCACGGAGCTCGGAGCGACACTACACACAAAGACACGTGCGCGCGCGGGGCCGGCCGCGACGAGACTGAGCCGCCCGCCTGGCACCGACACACTCCCCCCGCCGCCTCCCCACGCCTCACCCCGCGCACACCCTGCACGCACCCCACGGTGCAACATACTCGACATAGTGTCGAGACACTAGCAAGTAGCTTAAGTCAACACAGTATGTAGGTAGGGTATGCGCATCTGCCTGGAGAGCAGCCACAGAAAACGGTGGCTAAGGACCTATAGTGCGTGTGTTGAATGTTAGGTTCTCCTGTGCATATCCGCATACGATCAGCCCGGCATAATTGACTAGACTTGAAAAGTCTGCATGCAATTATAACTGTTCTAAATATGTTCAGGTTGTTTAACATAATATTAAATGAAAATGAAATTAAAATATTTTTTTGAGTCTATTAAAATGTTTAACATCATTTAGATTGTTATTTTTTATACCTACCACCTAATCTAATCACCGTATCTAATATTTTCATTAACTAATGCCTTATCCCAGAAGGGGTAGTAAAAGGTGCTACCAGGATACCCACGTTTAGCCTTGTATATTCCGTCCTATGATATGCTACAAGGCGTATCTATCGCAATGTCGTGCACAAACTAACTTTGGGCTGTATGTCGTTTTGAAAATGCACATTTACGCATCTATTAACTACAATTAATATCTTTCTACCAACTAATTGAGTCTTTGGCGATGTTTTTCTATAATACTTGGTGGAAGAAGTTACAGAATCCAGCGATACGTGTAGTAGAGGACGTTTAATTTCCAATGAAAACAGGCTATTGATACACCTGTTACAGCACACGCAAGTACCTTTTCGAAGTTCCTGTTTATCCAATTTTAAACAAAGCCTACCTTGTTATCCAAGGGTTTATGCAAACAAGCGACTAGTATCAAGTCTGAGACTTACTAGACTGGTTTAGTTGCTTTAAGAAGCTTGATACCTCGCTGACCGCTACATTTAAACGCTGCACTGGAAGCAGCCGCAATCAGGTTTTCATATAGCGATTAGTGCTAGAATTCGTGCGAAGTGTCGGAAACCCGCCGACAAGTTCGACCGACGATCTGATTAAGGTTGCAGAAAATTGCTGAATACAACCTCTTCTAACAGTTCAATGTGAAGATATTTGAGGGAGACCGATGTACAGTGGTCATCCTTTGGTTTAATAAAGACCGAAAGAGGTAGACCGCGACCAAAACGCAATACGGTATCGATACAAAATCCAGCTGTTGAATAAATAAATAACACCCAACAGTCACATACATAGTCCTGACCCCACACTAAGATCGAGTCTTGTGTCATGGGTATCAAGAACTACGAGAGACTTTTCGGTCTCACAAACACCCAGACCCGGAAGAAATATTTGTGGGCCGCACAAACATTTCTCTCGGTGCGGGGATCGAACCTGCGGCCTCTCGTTTCACAGGCGGCGTCTCACCAACTGCGCCACAGAGGCTGTCGAAATCGAAATAAAGAATACACCCAACAGTCACATACATAGTGATAACCCCACATTAAGGTCACTTAACTCTTGTGTTGTGGGTACCAGAAACTACGAGAGACTACTACATAGCTGGTTTTAGGTCTCACATATTATGTGTGAGATCGCCTGAGTGAGTACCACCCCAATGTCTATTTCTCTATGTTTCAGGATGGCGAGCGCACTAGGATGCCAAACATTGCTTTGTAATTCAAGGTGTTGTTGGTTTTACTACTGTTCATGAGAGGTTGTATCGCTTACCACCAGGCGAACGGCATGCTCGTCTCGCCAGGTGCCATTCATGCAGAGAGACTTTTCTGTGTCACAAAGACCCAGCCCCGAGACATATTTGTGGCCTTGAAAATGAAAATGAAATGAAAATAATAATTTATTGGATCCATTAAAATGTTCAACATCGTTAGATTTATTTTATTTTTATTTTAGATTCAGTCATTTTTTTTATCTACCACCCGGTTCGGAAAGCGGTTTTCACTAGAGAAGAACGGGCAAGAAACTCTAGTGTTTCTCTTTTCAAAACCAGTATTACATAATTTACTAGTTGGTTTTAATCAGAGCACCTTCGCAAACATTCGAACCCGCAGCCTCTTATTTCACAGCCGACGTCCAACCAACTGCGCCACAGAGGCTGTCGCATCAGCTGTGATGTCGAATCTTTCTGCTCCATTTGCAGTGCACGGCAGTTACAATTTCCATAGCGTTGCGTGCAGGTCGTGTGCGTCTTGTCCTCGAGGCTGGCGGCGCGGGTATAAGAGCGGGCGCGTGCAGAGCACGGCGTCGCCATGTGGAGCCGCGCCGCGCTCGCCGCACTGCCGCCGCTCGCGCTGTTACTGCTGCTCGTGAGTACATCATATTACACTACACCAGGGATGGCGAACCATCATAAAGTGCATTATGTACTGAGAAATAAAATATACTTATATTTAAAAAGTGCGTGGTGGCCTGTTGGTAAACGGAGTAGACGCAGCTGTCAACATGTTCAAAGTGGTCGCGGGTTTGAATCCCAGGACACACCTCTGACTTCTCGGAGTTATATGTGTATTGATAGTCAATCATCACTCACTAAAACAGTGAAGGAAAACATCGTGAGGAAACTTGCATACCATAGCGATTTATAAAAATTTCTATGGTATGTAAGTCCGCCAACCCGCACTAGGCCAGCGTGGTGGACTAAACAGCCTAACCACTCTCAATCGTAGTCTCGATTGTAGAGTAGGCCCGTGCCCTGCAATGGGACATATATGGGCTGATACAGCAGCTACAGCATAAATTTTAACAAAAACATCCTCAAAATGTGATGTTACTGCAAGGTCTGGACTATGTACGTGGCTATTGGTTGTATTTATTTCTGAATACTTGTTGCAGTGGTCGGGGCAGGTGGGCGAGGCGCGCCCGTTCCTGGCACCGCTGCTGCTCGCCAGGTAAGCTTCTCACAGCTCGAATGCTGAATATGAAGCAAGGACCTCCACTGCGACCTGTTGAAGTCGACCATACAGCGACGCACTGCCTTCACTACGTCGCCTATCCATCATGCGAGTCAACGTTCGACACTGTTTTTACAAGTATAAGATTATTTAAAAAAAAAACAAATCAAAACTCAAAGTCGCAATTCTGAGACATAAAATGTTGAGTCCCCATATGTCCAGTAGCTACTCTGGCTACATTGTTCGTCAATCCGAAACAATGCAAATTCATATTGCTACACTAACTTCAACAACATGAATCTTTGTAAGTATAGCAAAAAGCATCTCAATTTGATTTAGGTATTTAATAATCTGATAAAAATACATACATATTGAGACTTAACACCTAATGCCAAGCATCACTCTGTAATTCATGGTGTTTGGTTTTGCTTCTGTTCATGAGCGGGCGCATCACTTACCATCAGGGGAACTGCATGCCGTTCTCGCGATTCAAAGTATTAAAAATGCTCATACAGTAAGTGTATGCTGACACTGTGTATGTGACAGCGGCGGACTGTCGAACGGCACGTCGCTGCTGGAGCTCCTGGCGCTGTCGCACATCCAGCACAAGGTGGACGCCATCACGCAGCTCGCAGACCTGCTGGCGCCGCTCGCCAACTTCAGCGCGCGTGAGTAACACAACACAAGTCACAACCAACACTATCGCCCATCTCAAATGCTATCCCGCCAATCCTGTTACATTATACTACTTATCCAATTAGTGGCGTTTCTGCCTGCTGATATGGGAGTAGATTTGTGTACTTATAAAAATATTTTGGCGGTAGTAAGATATTCCTATCCCCTGGATGGTGTATTTTTCACTAACAAACTAACGCATGTGAAAAAAGTGGCCGCGGATTCGATCCCCGCACCGAAAAAAATGTTTGTGCGGTCCACAAATATTTATTTTGGGTCTGGGTGTTTGTGAGACCGAAAAGTCCCCCGTAGTTCCTGATACCCACGACACAAGACTCGATCTTAGTGTGGTGTCAGGACTATGTATAGGACTGTTTGATGATTATTAATATTACTAGCTGATCTTGCGTTCGAACGCCACCCCTGATAGTAACCACTGTCTAACATGAACATGTTTCATCAGAACATACCGATTTGTTCATAAAAGCGCGTATATACCGTCCGCGCTCTGCACGCCTCTGTAAACAGCCACATTTCTCAGCGTTCTTGAACTAGCCCTGGGAGGCCGGCGCCGGCGCAGGCGACGCCGCAGACGCCGCCGCCGCCGCCGCGGGCGCCGCCGACAAGGCTGACACCGCAACGACAACTACCGACCACTGGCGACAACCACACGGAACTAACCACTACTAGCGCCATCTACCGACACGTATACACAGCCGAAATATAACAACATCTATTTTTAGTTTTGCCAAGTCACAACTTCATAAGAAATGATGAGAAACTAATATTAATCGAACAAAAACTACAAAACCAATTTGTTATTATTACGGTAAAAATCTTACTGATAAAGAACAGGTTTCGATTAAAGTTATTGTCTTTGTAATGGTGCAAACACAACTGATGCTAATATAATATTTATTCACAATATACTGTATTTTAGTGCTCTCTGTAAGCAACAGAGTGATGTTGCAGTAAGTAGCTGAAAAGCCCTTTTTTCTTCCAATCCTTTTTCCTTATTCACTTTAGCGTCTCAGCTCACCTATAAGAAACTTTAAGACGCTTTCAACAGGTCGCTGAGAAAATTTGAGGGAGAGCAAGGTTCAGCAGTTCCTGTGGCTAAGTCCAGATAAAGAACATTGACAGACAAACCTATCGCGTAAATCCGTGCGAGGATACTGTAGGTATGCCTAGATATTAAACGCATAATTTAGAGAATAATAATAGAGAGAGAGGGTTTGCAGTTACTTAAAAGTATTGCAGGAATTTGCCGATTCGGCTGGTATTACTGCCTCATACAAAACCGACGTTTTTTTTTTACTCTGGCCTGGCATAGTGGCGACATTGCACCTGATGGTAAGCGCAAATGCCACCCAGGCAGAGTATCCATTGGCATCGGACGGCAGTCCCATGCCAATAGAAACAATTATGCCGGCCTGCTAAGGTGCCCCTTCACACTACGGCGGAAGGACCCAGGATTGTAGGAAGGAGGGAACACGTGAGACGGCAAACAATTCCACAGCCTGACGGTGCGGCACAAAAAAGAATTAGAGAACCGTGAAGGCTGTGCTATCATTTGAATCCGTAATTTCGGTTACTTTAACGAGCTAAATGCCATACTAATGCTTTAACCTCACAAGCTGCCTTAACCTGTCCTTCAACAAGTCTCGGCCTTTTATGATCGAGACACAAATACCGCCATCTTCTAGTTTACACAACTACCGAATGAAGACTTATTCATCCTTTTACAAGCTGCTACTTAAGTCTTAAGTAACATTATTCATCAGCATTCTACGAAAATTAAGTAGCTAACGCCATCTATTAAGTAAACCCTGTACTAAACTATTAAACAAGAGTTTGATTTACAATGTAGTTTGGCTGCCATGCAACAGATGACGCTATATACATCTTCCCTTTTATAAGGGATTTTCTTTACTATTGTCGTTGATTAAACAAATGTCATGTAAATTCATTCTTAAATTAACGAAATCAAACAAAAAAATAACTATAAAAACTTAGTAATTTGTGTGTTGTTAACGCGGCTTTTCCCACAATTTTATTTGCGTTCAGTAACTAATTCAATGCTTGCATGATATTAAACATTGCATACGGTTGAAATATTAATGTAACTACATTTTTTAAGCCAAGAACTACATATTTAGGTGCGATCTTATATCACTCTTTCTTTTTTAACGAGAAGTAGGTAAGGACACTAATCTCACCTGTTTAAAAATAAGCTCACAGATTTTTGCATTCCAAACTGCTTACATAATAAAAACAGGCAAATGAGTCATCTTCAGCGCGTATAAACCGTACCGTCCGGAGATAAACATTAACCGCAAAAAAATGTCTGTGTTGAATTATCACATGCACTCGTTTTCCTTAATAATTACTAGCGGCTCGGCCCAGCTTCGCCCGGGGGCAGATACGTTTTTGTGAAAATATTCTATAGAGTATAGCCTATGTTCATCGGTGACAATGCAGGCTTCTAAGGGTGAAAAAAATTTTCAAATTAATTTAGTAGTTTCGGAGCCTATTCAATACGAACAAACAAACAATCAAATATGTCATCTTAATAATATTAGTATAGAAAATCGTGGGGTGCTTACAACAATTATTATCCAAGACCGCATTTTGACGTGACAACGTCTTAAATTAGGTTGCGGCTGGGAGTCACTTATGAAAAAGTGTAACGCCCGGTAACGTTACGATGAGTCACCGAACGAGAGAGAGGCCCGCCGAATGCCTTGCGTCTCTCTCCCACTCAACTATGATCGGTCTGCCGCGCGCGCAGCACTAGAGAATTAGGCGCATTGAATCGGCGCATGCTTGTGTCTCTGTCTTTGTCTTTCTCGAACGTTCTTGGCGTTGGAAAAACAAGAAAGCGTCACAATACAAGTTCACACGTGTGGTTAAAGTATCGTCAGCTGTGTCTGTAGTGAAAATATGGAGTGCTTAGATTCGTCATTTATCATTTACAACAACTACAACAATAAAGGTAAATAATTGTACACTGATATTTCATTATCGTAAACTATGATTGATTGATTAATTGTTAGATTGACACAAAAGTTGAGAAACTGAGTTTATAGGTTATGTCATACTATTGATAAATGTTGATAGTGTTTTAGTAAACAAAATATATTTCTATAGTTAAAATTTGTGCAATTCTTATTTTCATTCAATTCCTTGTTCCTATTGTGCAATTTAATTATATTCATATCAATAAATATTCTACCGAGAAAAAGACGTTGTCACGTAAAATCTTCGCCCGTAAAACCGACTTTACAGGCAACCATTTTTTTTTACAATAAAAGAATGTGATTGACTCCATTCTAGTCAATAACGACTAATTATTTATATTTTTTAGTTGGATTTTTTAATCACGTATTTTTTTAGTTTTTCAAACGATTATTTATTATAATTTAGAATGTAAGTAGATATCTACATTTAAGGATTGAACACCAAGCAAACGTCTTGCCTGATGGTGGGTGATTACAACCGCCCCCAAAAACAAAAATGTTAGTACATTTCTCGTACAAGTGTGACAGAATAATAACATCCAGCAAATATACCACTGCAGGGCTCATTCCACACTGCCACACCGGCCTAGTGCGGGTTGGCGTACTTCACGCACAATATATTACAGATCGCTATCATAAGCAGGCTTCCTCACGGTGTTTTCCTTCGCGGTTATAGTGCGTGCTGATTAATTAGCGAACGGTCTAGTTATTATCACAATGCACACTTATTCGATATTAATTTACAATTTAATTATATTTGTATGTGTTTAGGACAAAAGTTATTAGCATCATTACACGATGTTTATGTCATTAAGTTTATTATTCTTATGAAGGTCGAACCTCATTCTCAACGGTAGGTACACTCAAATTAACAATATAATCGAAGATAAAAACAAACAAAAAAATTATAAAGCGTATTTTCCAAATATTAAATACCTTCTATTTAATAGATTATGCATGTCAAAGATCCAAGTTCATAAGTGCGTCACATTTTTTGATAACATTGTTAGGCACGAGGTAGTGGGGAGCCCACTCGTGTGATGAGGAAAACAAACGGCGGCGCGGCTAGTGTGAGTGAGTGTAGGTACTCCAAGCTCGATTGGTCTCATTAGTGAACGCGATCTCGGCGTGTCTCGTGGCCGCTACTGACATTTGTTGACTAAATATTTGTGAAAGCACGTCGCACCAACTGGGTACATAGTGCACGCTGGCCTGGCGCGGCGTGGCGGACGTCACGTACCATAGAACATCTCGATAGTGTTTCTATGGTATATATCCCTCGCGATGGTTTCCTTCACCGATAAAGTGACGATCGGTATGCTCTGAAGAGTACGAGGTATGCCCTGGAATTTGAAACCGTGACAGGACAATACGTCCTGTCAATCAAACTCTCGATTGTAGGGGAGTCCTATGTTCTGCACTGGTTGTGAGATATCGAAGCCGAGCTTGGCTGTCATCGGAGGCGTGATGTACGTCGCGGCGCTGACGCTGCTGGCACTGTCGCCGGCCGCCGCGGACTACCTGCGCCCGCAGTGCCCCCCCGCGGCCGCCTGCAGCTTCACAACAGAGCTCGACATAGGGAAGTTCAGCTACAACGTGTCAGGTAGGTACCTCCTATTTGAGAGAATTCACTCTGTCCCCACTAAATGCTAGATTTCTCCCACATAAATTGCCTGAGTATGTAGCAAAATTTGGTCTACATCTACCGCTATGTACCGTCGAAATACTACTTGAACCACTTTGGTATTATAATGATGTCCTTGTGTCTCCTCAGACATTGTTGGACTTACACTGTATGTCTCGGAATGACAAGTCTCTTAATATTATTACGTATGCATATGTACTATATATTGTGAACTGACATCGCCGCGTCACTTCACTGAGACGCCACGCGACGCTTCCATTCCTTGTGTGACAATTATTTTTTTAATTTAATCTTATTTTACTTCGAGATTTCTGAAATTGATATGATAAGTACTTGATACTTAAGCCACATATTTTGAGTATCTAAGATGTAGAGTTTGTGAAACCTTGAAGAGTAAAAAGCTTGGCTCGACATAAGATCTGATAGCTCTTAGACCGTGCGAGTGATTGATCTCGTCTTAGAAAAAAAAAAGTTTATTAATACATTTAAAATGTGTTTGGTGGGATCAGATTGATGTGGCTAGTCCAAGTTACGACTGTTCGGTAATATTACTAATTATTTATATTGTTTAGGAGGAGAAAATATTAAAAACAAAAATAATCTTGTGACTCGGACGCTATCAACTTCTTCTTCTTCTTCTACCTGGCGTTATCCCGACCAGTGCCAGGGTCCGCCTTCCGGCAAATTCTCCTCCATTTCGCCCGATCTTCGGCATCCTCAATAGTAAGGCCATTGACCCTCATATCTTCCTTGACGACATCGAGCGAGAGCTTCTTTGGTCTACCCCGTGGTCGAGTTCCGGGAATATAGAAGCTCAGGCACACATTACCGACGTACTCCTGCGGTTTCCTTAGAACGTGACCATACCATCTCAAGCGGGATTCCTGGAGTTTATCAGCCACATCGCGGACACCAAGACTGCCACGGATGTGCTCGTTACGGATTTTGTCCAAACGCGTAACGTTGCACATCCACCGCAGCATCTTCATCTCCGCAACGTGGACCTCCTGGACGTGCCGCTTGAGGGCAGGCCACGTCTCAGAACCATACAGGAGCACCGGAGGCTATCAACTATTTATAATAATTCCAATTAATAAAAGATATTTACAATAACCAAGATAACAGAAGAATCGTAAACACAAATACCTATATATTGTATTGAATATATTTTAAAACGCATCAATACCGAAACAGAATAGAGTATAGTTATTTAACATCTGTACTTTGTTTGTTTCATTGTGACCACCTCTTCTTTTTCTTCAATATTAATAATCGCTCTGGTTCATCTAAGGTAGTGGGTCTTCACCAGGAAGTGTCAGGATTATAGACCGGTGACGTTATCAGCGGTCTGGTTCAAAATAATTAACACATGGTTTTATTTCGACATACCAAATGCCTTAATAAATATCATCAAAGCATCAATATAATAAATTCGCCAAGTAAAGTTTTGAGAGTGCGTGGTGGCCTGTTGGTAAACGGACTAGACTGCCAACTGCCAACATGTTCACGGTGGTCGCGGGTTCGAATCCCAAGGCACACCTCTGACTTTTCGGAGTCATGTGTGTATTGATAGTCAATCACCACGCACTAAAACGGTGAAGTAAAACATCGTGAGGAAACCTGCATACCATAGGGATTCATAAGAATTTCTATAGTATGTAAGTCCGCCAACCCGCACTAGGCCAGCGTGGTGGACTATATGGCCTAACCACTCTCAATCGTATTCTCGATTGTAGAGTAGGCCCGTGCCCTGCAGTGGGACGTATATGGGCTGATACAGAAGTAAAGTTTTAGTTGCGTGCCTCAATGGCACAAGGTAGATTATCCGGGTTAGTCCTCTTAAATATACAAAAAAAAAATAAACCTTGATTTAGTTTGAATTATCAATGTTTTGGCAAAAATATTAAAGTATTTACGAAAATGTATGCTCGCGATTAAATAATTTATATCTTTTAAAGTCGTACAAATATCACAAGAATCTATTCAATAGTTTTAAACTCTATTTGTGACTTAATGATGTTGGCGTCAATTTGTTCAAGAAAGGAATAAATTGCTCCATAATCTACAAAATTTTTCACTGATGATTATTATTCGCTTCTATTAGTCAAAACGTAATTTTATTTGGCCCATACCCTTCATTTATAAATTGGTTACTAAAAGTTATGGAAATGTTTAGTTTTTGATATGAGTGCTTTTAATCAAACTGATTTTTCGGTTTTATCTGAATCCATAGCCTAGCCATAAATATCTTTGAAAAGCTTAAATACTTTTAAAATTCAAATATGTAGTTCTTGAGATTAGCGCGATACAACAAATAAACTCTTCACTTTTACAAAAATATCTTATCCCATAGCCTTCCTCTATAATTGATCTATCTAACATTAATATTTTTTTTTCTATCTGAACCAGCATCTCTCATAACAAATAATCTCTTAAGCTTTAAAAAACTTTCTTAGCCCAAAGCCTTCCTTTATAATTAGTGCATCCAATTTTTTTTTTATCTGAACCAGTATTTCCTGATATAAGTATTGACGTTGATTTTGGTTTTTACTCCACAGGTCGACCTGTCACCATGAAGTTCGCCGATAGGGGCGATTTTGAACTGAATTGTGACAATTTCGGAATACCTCTACACAGTGCAGCGCTGCCGCGGTTCCCGAGCCCCGTGAGCGCCAACAAAGTGGCGCTGGTGAAGTGCGCGCCGCCACACAACATCTCGTACGAGCAAGCGCTCGACGCGCTTAACATCACCGCCTTCGCACAGCTCGTGCTGGACTTCTGGTCAACCGAGTACATAGTGACCGGCGCGCACTTCGCGGGGCTGGCGCGGCTGCAGCGGCTGGCGGTGTACGGCGGCGGCGTGGCGGAGGGTGCGCTCCTGCCGCTCGCCGCGCTGCACGAGCTCACGCTGCATCACACCCGCGCGGCTCCCGCCGACTTCGCACGCCTGCCAGCCTCGCTTGTCATCCTCACACTGCGACACACGGCCGCGCCGCGGGTGCACCTCAACCACCTGCCTCGCCTGCGCAACATGGAGGTGTTCGAGGATTTCCCCGTGGACGTGAACGCGAGCGCCGCCCCCGCGCTGCAGTGGCTGTCGCTGTCGATGCCCAACATGTCGGTGTCCGAGGACGCGCTGCCGTCTTCGCTCGCCGCCGTTCATTACTATCGTTGGAACGACACACGCGCCGCGCCGCTGACTCGATGCGCGCGCCTCAAGTCTTTGTCGGTGACCGGCGTGAGTGACGGCTCGACGATGTCGCTGCCTGACGCGTGGGTGGCGCGCTGCCCCGTGTTCATGTCGCTGGTGGTGCACGGCGTGCCGCTGCGGAACAACTTGTCGCCGGGCCTGCTGGCGCGCGCCGCAGCGCTCAACTCCTTCACTTGCACGGAGTGTTCGCTGAGCGCGGTGCCACTGGGACTATTCAATGACACCCGCCAACTGCTAGATGTCAACTTGTCCCACAATGAGATCAAATCGTTGCCGAGGTAAATAATCTCGTATGCATGTTAGATTATGTTGCTAGCTGAGCCTCGCCATTACATCTGCATAATCAAGTTTTTTCCTATAAGAGATGGAATCTAAAAACCAATAAATTCGTTACGAGAATTTGATACTTATTAGCAATCTTACTGAATACCGTAATAATACAGGGATTTTTATCCTTATAATCGGAATTGATTTCTCACTAGGCATATTGATTTATCGAAATTCTGCTGTTTTAGTTTCATCAAATTCGGTTACGTGACTGCTTTCAACATTTTTGCTATACATCATAGATTCGAATTTGGAAATCCACGCTCTCTTGAAAAATTCAGTTTGAAAAAACCTCTCACTTCGGTCTCGTGTCTGCAACACTCGAGTCAAGCCACCTGTTTGTTGCAGCGCTCTGTTCCAGTACACCAACTATCTGCAAAAACTCGACTTGTCGTACAACCACTTGACGAGCGCGGTGGCCGACTCACTGACCACCCTGCGGTCGCTGAGAGTCTTGCACCTCGACCACAACAGCCAGCTCGGAGACCTGTGCTTCAGCAGAACATTCGCTCGGGCCTACGGCTTGCTTGGTGCCTCGCCGCTTGGCTCGCTGTCAAAGCTCAACTCCTTGTACCTGGCCTATACCAATATAAAGAACGTGTGTTACGACTGGCGCAACTGGATGCCCTACCTCAGAGGACTCGATATGGACCCCATCGCCTTTAACCATCTCACGGTACGTGGACTCTAACTGAATTAAGTATACATTACATTTTTAAATATGGTAAAGCCACGCTGTTGTCACTACAATGACTCGATATGAATGAGCAGGCTGATCCGAGGCGGTAGCACGTTTTTCGTTCGATGAGTGAGATTGTTTTTTTCCTTCCCGCTTCCCTCCCATTGGCATGGTTGGGTAACACATCTGTAATATGTTAGACGTTCAGGTGTTTTAAATCAAAATTTCTCACTTGTTCAGAGTCATTTAATTGAATACCAATCAAAAATAATAATACAAAATCAATAGCTAGCATAATAGCGTAGCAACTAATTGGACTTTCTAATCGATGCAAAATTCAGACACGTCCGTTTTAACATATTGCTAAAGCAATTCCATGTTATCCGATTACGTTACATTACAACTCCCCCGAAAAAGATCTGCTACCCGTCCCCTTGTAAAAAAAACGAAGTAGGTCTTATAAACTATTATCAAGTTATATATATTGATTTATTTTTATATATCAACCAAATGTTCTTAAATTTAATTATATAATGTGAGAATACAATAAAATAAAACTTAATATTAACTAAAAAACTTCTTAGTAATATTCTTATGTATAAGATACTCTTTATCATATTTTAAAATCTTAACATTAGGTGAAACTTCCTCAATAACTTCACAGGGACCGTTGTAGATATTTTGAAGTTTATTCCCAGTTTGTTTTTTTATAAGAATTAGGTCTCCCTTTTTATAAGTTTTTAACCTGAAAAATAGTGAGATCGTTGAAAACATAATTATAAATAAAATTTGAAAATTCCTCAACTTTTCCCTGTATGGAAAAAATATATTCAAGGTCAAAGGTCATTTTTTGCGATTTTCAGCTAAACGGCAAGTTTTATCATAAAAATATTTTCAACCAAAATTGACATAATAAACTTTAGTCCAACCTAACTTCTATGTAACGAACCTCATTGTAACAAATCACTTGGAATTGTATTTTTTTCCTAATCCCTTTCAGTTTCATTATATTGAGGTTGGATTGAACCAAAAGTTTATGGCTTATCTCGTTGCGTACTTGTATCAAATCAAACCTGTTTTTACAGTTCGAGGACTTGCAGTACATGCGGTGGCGGCCTGGGTCCGTGGTGTACCTCGGCAACGGCGGGGAGTTCGATTTGCTGTACACACGCGAGGACTACGAGGTGGTGCGCAACAGCAGCGCCGACGCGGACCCCACGCAGGTGAGCGCTCGCGCCGGCCGCCAACACGTGTAGTGTCGCGGCAAGAACGCGTATTATTACATCGACATTATTTTACTGGATACATACCAAGACTGAAGACTGATTTAGATAAGCATATTCCAGCCGCACTTAATGGTCTGTCTGTATATGTATGTATCAGCCCGTATACGTCCTGGTGGACTTTACAATGGTTTGTGCCTGCGCCATATTGGAGGTTATACAAAAGGCGACTTAATTTACCAACAGAACTCGCACTTTAATATACCTAATGTAGTTTCTTCGGAATGCAGAAAAAAACAGTTTTCCCATTGTATTCCAAAGTGATATTTGCTCACTCAGGCAACCGAAAATATGTACTTAGGGGTTAACATTTGCCCGTAGATGTTCCGATTAGTCTCTACAGGTGGACCAAATTACTCATATTGTATAATCAAATGTTGATCCTAGTTATTGGCACTTATAGCTATGGACGCGTTGTTATGAACGTTGAGAAATCTATCTTTATCTTATTACACTACGAATACAAAACTGCCAAGAATAGGTACCCTTACTAGGAAAACAAATTGTGCAATAGATTATGTTTAAAATTTTCTGCCAGTTTCAGGCTTTAGTGAAGATTAATGGTACGTTGCGATGCAACTGCCAAACTTATTGGGTAGCACTAGCGCTTCGTACCAACAAACACGCGCCTGTCAGAGGGCTGCGATGCGGAGACACAGAACTGAGCGATGTGGACGTGGACACGCTCACCTGCGACGCGAGCACGCAGTGCGCGCCGCTGCGCCTGCCCGCGCACTGCACGTGCGGCGCGCGCCCCGACCACCAGCACGGCGCTGTCGTCATCGTGACGTGCGAGCGAGCCAACCTCACCACCCTGCCGCGTCTGCCGCCCGCCAACCACAAGTGGCGCCTGCACCTCGCGCACAACAACATTTCTACCATCGAAGCGACTGCTGTTTCTGCTGACATCTTGGTGAGTGATCACGTCACGACCACTGCCGCCACTCGCTCATCAAGTATCTGACTCTTTATTCGTTTCTAGGAACTCGATCTGAGGAACAACAGTATCCAGAAAATTGACAGCGAAGCCCTCACTAAGCTGGAGAACATCTCGCTGCTTCTCTTCGGAAACCAACTCGACTGCGGTTGTGAGGCTTTCGATATGCTAACAGCGCTCTCCGGCGTGTCTCAACCGCGCGATGCCGAGAACGTTACATGCACGGATGGCAAACCGATGATGGAGGCTCCGCGAGTGCCTTGCGCATCACGCACCGGTCCCGTGCTGGCCGGGCTGGCATCGCTGCTGGTCTTCACTCTCGTCGTGGCTTTCGCACAGCCTAAGACCCGTCAGCGTCTCAAAACCATGCTAATCGCCAAGGGCTGGCTCCCACCTCCCGCGGAACCTCAAGAAGACTGCCATAAAGAATTCGACGTGTTTGTGTCGTTCGCACATGAAGACGAACTCGTGGTGGAAGAACTAGTAGATAAACTGGAGAGATGTTCGAAGCCGCACCGACTGTGCCTGCACTACCGCGACTGGGCGCCGGGCGAGTGGATCCCGGCGCAGATCGCGGCGTCGGTGCGCTCGTCGCGGCGTACGCTGGCCGTGGTGTCGCAGCACTACGTGCGCTCACCGTGGGCGCGCGCAGAGTTCCGCGAGGCGCACGCTGCCTCGCTGAGCGGTTCCATTCCGCGCCTCGTGGTGGTGCTGCTAGAGGATCTAGACAGTTTGCCGCTTGACCCAGAGCTCAACGCTTACGTGCGCCAAAACACCTATGTGCGCTGGGGTGACCCCTGGTTCTGGGAAAAGCTGCGACAGTCACTGCCACCGCCACGAGCTCCCCCGCTAGAGAACGATGCCGCTGCGACGCCGACCATGCCCACCGAGCATGAAGCTGTGCAGTTGGCGCCGCTCTGCACACCTTGAACTCGCAGTGATTAACTACAAAAATATAACCGTAACTAAAATATATCATAAGTATTTTTTTCGAAATAAAGTGTACAAAAATATTTACGATCAATTAATTAATTACAAACCTATGACTGAAATACATATGTACATACATAAACCCACGCCTTTATCCTAGAAGGGGTAGGCAGTGGTGCCAGGGCACCCACATTTCGTCTTGTATATTCCGTCACACGATGTGGTGGGTCTATCGCCATATCGGGCACAAATTCTTGACTCTGGGCTGATAATGAATAGAAAAATCCAATATCACTTTGCCCAACCCGGGATTTGAACCCGCGACCTCAGCTTTGTAACCGTACCGTAGTACAACTACGCCACCGAGGCAGTATGACTGAAATAAAAGTTTAATAATAATGGAAACAAGTATTTTTTTTTTGTGATCATGTCGCTCACTCCTGCCGGACCGAGGGTCTTGGCTTAACCGCCCGGACCGCGAGGGAGGATGCCTCTATAAAAAGTACCCCGAATCCCAAGCGGCGGCGCACCGCGAGGGGATGCATGGCTGATGGGTAGTTCAGTCTCTAGTGCGACCCCCGCCAGAGTACCGGCCGACCCTCTGGCGGGCTACGCTAGGCTTACCCAGGTACAGGGGACACTGCCTGGGCTGACCTTCTTTTCCCCCATACTCGTGGGAACATCATGAATATTTCACTTAAAAACAAGAAAACAAAAGATTGTTCCGTAGTGGTGGAGAGATTACCTGACTCGGACACGTCACAAGCGTCCAGTCGGGCACCTTCCCTAATGGGACCGCCTGCGGCGAGGAACGCGCCATCTCGCGACTTCGATTCGGAGTCCGGGATGAGCAGCGACTCATCGCGAGCGATGAAAAGCCGCATAAGACAGTGAGGGTCACGTCCTGCTGAAAAGCGACAGAGAGCAAGTGATGGTGGCAGTACGGCGGAGACGGACTCCCGTGCTGCCACGAAAAAGCAGAAGTGGAGGCCCCCGGCGCCAGCGCACACCTCGTGCGGGGAAGACGACGCTGTGGCAAGAGCGAAGTCGGCGTACGAGGTAGCGGTCGAAGAAGAGCGCATCGCCGAGGCTGAAATGCTTGAAGCAGAAGAGTCCGCACTGCGGAAGGCCAAGGAGGCTTATCCCTGGAAAAAGCCGGCTCCAAAGGAGGCGCCGCCAGTTACCCGCAGTGAGGCCCTGACTCGGATGGCTAAGCGGCTCCAACACGTCTCTCGCACGTCCGGACACCTAAAAGGAACGTACGTCCGGGATATTAATGAGAGCGTGTCTGAGCTGCTGGCGTTGGCGCAAGAGCCTGCCTCTGCAGAGCTCGCCAGGGTCGAAGAGGAGAACCGCACCCTCCGGGTAAAAGTGACGGCACTGGAGGCAGCCCTGACCGCCCAAGGGAAAATGATAGAGGACCTGATGGCGACGGCCGGGCCGCGGCGGCCAGCGGCTGAGTCAGTGGTAGGCTCAGGCACTTCGGAGGCGGACGCCCTGAAGCAGTTACTGGAGGTGCACATGGCAAAAGTGGATGCCAAGCTGGAGGCAATTGCCATGCGACTGCCTCCAGAGCCGATTCTCCGGCCTCCGCTGGCCGCCGACCGGGCCAGGGCCTAGGCAGCCCCGAAGCCGCAGCCACCCGTCGTGGGAATACCGGCCAACTCATGGCCTGCCCTGGGAGCGGGAAAAACAAAGGCTGCCCCTGCGGCTGTTGGTCGTCCTGCAGCAGCTCCGCGGCCGAAAGTGACTGCAACGACAGCCCGGCCAGCTGCAGCTGCTCCGGTTCCGGCACAAGCGGCTGAACGGGAACCGCGACGACTTGCCCGAGGCAACCGCAAACGCGCCCCGCCTCGGTCGCAGACGCCACACCCGCCCCCACAACCCACCACATCCACGGAGACTCCGTGGACTGTGGTGGCAAAGAGGGGCAAAAAGAAGTCCCGGGTGGCTCAATAGCCAGCCCAGACCCCACGCAGGGCTGTTCCCCAGCTCCGCCTCCCGCGCAAAGCCGCCGAGACCATCACAGTGACGCCGGAGGCGTTGAAGCGGGGAGTTACTTACACGCAGGTCCTGCGTGAGGTCCAGCAGAAGGTGGACCTGGCCAGCCTCGGCATCACAGCCGGGCTGAAGTCGCGGCGAATAGCCACCGGGGCTTACCTCTTCGAGGTGCCCGGGCCTGAGTCGGAGGCGAAGGCCGACTCCCTTCTCGCCAAAATGAGGGAGGTCCTTCGCGGGTCGGTGGAGGACGTACGTGTCTCCCGGCCCGTGAAGACTGCGGAACTGCGGGTCTCGGGGCTGGACGCATCGGCCACCCCCGAGGCAGTCGCAACGGCCATCGCCCGTCTCGGCGAGTGCTCCCCCGACGACGTCAAAGTCGGGGAGATTCGTGACGAGCGCTCGGGCCTGGGCGCGGTGTGGCTCCGCTGTCCAGCGAAGGCAGCGGAGAAGGTGGTGAAGGCGGGACGCGTCCTGGTAGGTTGGGTGGCAGCGGCAGTGCGGCTGCTTGAGGCCCGGCCCCTACGCTGCTACCGATGCCTATATAAGGGGCATGTGCGGGTTCAATGCACCGGCGAGTGAGAGTGAGAGGAGGAGTGGCGTTCCAGGCTGGAGAGCCCTAGTGCTGGTACGAGGACCGTCGCGGCAGTGCGACCTGTCCTCCAACAGTGGCTGGAGAGGCGCCACGGTGCGCCGACATTCCGGCTGACGCAGGTGCTCACCGGGCACGGCTGCTTCGGTGCGTACTTGTGTCGCGTAGCCGGAGCCGAGGAGTCCGCCGTGTGCCACTCGGGAGCAGACCGATCCCGCTCGTCGCCACAGGAGACGTAGGAGGTGCCGGGACAACATCTAACCCGGCGCCGCAGAGGCCACATGGGGTCGCCGTCCCTATCTTGGCGGCCCCCGAGACGTGACGCAACACGCGTCCAAAGCTGCGTCGCTAAGCGGCAGTGCACAAGGAGGCGGTCCTGGCGCGTCCGTTGAGCGGTATCCCGGGGCCGTCTCCAAAGTGCACCGATGGTGGCCAACGCGGGGTTTTTAGTCGGTATTTCGGTGCGCAGACTACGATAGGGACTCGACCCAGCTCCACGTCTCGCTGGGCCGGAAGGCGCACCGGTGAGTCCGACACACCCCCACCCCTTAGGGGGTGGGATGGTCCGTAAAAAATTGTTAGGTTAGGTTTTTTTTTTTTTTTATGTGGGCTCTTGGCCCACTCTGCTCCCACGACAAAATCAGGGCCTTTGTCCAGTTATTGGTTTACAATATAGTGCTAAGGGTTGTTTTTCACTTTAAATTGGAAGTGAATTTGTTTTCATTTATCTTAATCTATATATCTATGCTTAGGGTTTATATTTCTTATTTTATTTTCTTATGTATTCTATTTCTATATCTACGCTCACATTTAGTTTTATAAAGGCCTTAACTGTAATTTAACTTAGTTTGATTTCTTATCTATTTCTTATATCATAATATCTTTTCTAATACTAGTTGCTTATATCCTACATTTTCGTATTTACTATTCGTACATAATCTTATATTATGTATTTAAGTAAACTATTTCTATCTTTTAAACTTAATAACAATTTATTCGTTTGTATGTGATATTTTATGCTTGTGCTCTTTTTTATTTTGATAAATTGATTTGCCAATTATTTCTGTTTCGCCTGTATTATATTATTTCTACGGATAGGTTTGTTTCAGGAAATGCGGATTCAGACGTATCGTGGTCTATATTTTGGTTAAAAATAGTGTATTTGTGTGTATATAAAGTATTGTCTTTTTACTATGTCTGAATATCCTTTTTGTTCGCTTGCGGGCACTGATCGACGGCTACTGTGCTCTGGACTCGCGCTGCGCATCGGGTTCCTCCTTCGCCGCTGGCGGTCTCTGCTTTCATCAGAGTTCTTCGGTCTACATAGATAAGTCAATTTTATTTATACATACAATTTTTTATTTATTTATTTTTGTTTTTATTTATTATTCATTTTTTTTATTTTATTTTGTTTTTTTTTATTTATTTATTATGTTTATTTATTTATTCATTTTTATGTACACTACAAATTTCCCTATTTAATTTTTGTGTTGTACTTTTTGTTTTCATGCTTTTTGACCTTCGTCTCGTCCAACAGATCGGGAGTACCCTCAGCGCAGGCGTTGTTATCTATATATTCACTATATAGTTTCCCATTGGTGTTTATATTTGGGACTGTTCCGTCGATGAGTGCCCGCAGGCATTGCTCTATACACATAGTGAGGACTTCTCTCATCCCGTCAATCCCCGCGCTGCCTTGCCTCTTAGTCTCAACGCATACGGTCCCCGTTTGGAATTCGTGGGATCCCAGTTTTCCAACCATCTCGGTCTGATCTGGGACTCTGGGATCGACTTTAGCAGTACGCGACTGTTGATCTCGCCAGAGTTTCCCACTTCTTCCTCACGGGGCACTCCGCGCTGAATGCGTTATGGTCGGTTCCGCTTAGTTTCGCCCGGATGCAATTGCAGCACGTTGGCGGTACTTGCGCCACCCAGTCAGGGCAATCTGACCTGTGGTGAGGCCCGCCACAGTGACTGCATGCATCCGTTTGATCCCGGCAGAACCTTTTACCATGTCCGAAGCCAAGGCAGCGCGAGCACTGCACCAGGGGAGATTGGTCCTCTACTCTGACCCGTTGTATGTCTATATGTACAGACGCTGCCTCTGTAAATATCCTCCACACTCTCGTTGGCACCTGCAGGACCACATGGCAGACATGTGGATTCCTAGTCCTCCTGCGGTATTTGACAGTTATCTCGGTCTCACAATCACTCAAGTTTCCAAGCAGGTGTTCATTTTGGGATTTGAGGGCTTTAATGATGTCTTCGTTAGAGTTGATGCTAAGGACATATTTCAGTATGATCAAAGGCTGTTTGTTTCTTACGTCTTCCATATTCAGTTCTCCTTCCGCTTTCCTTATCTTTTCCTTTATCTTTCCTAATTCTTCCTTCGTCCTGCATCCGATTATTACTTTTCTATCCTTTGCCTTCCGTATACTGTCTACTTTTAGGCCTTCCTCTTTTGCATTAATTCTTTTTCTTATTTTTTCAAATACCTCTTCTCCTGAGTCTGCCTGATCCACCGAAGTCACTACGATTGAGTGCATTGTTGTTGTGGGCTCTCTTAGTTTATTTTTTGGTGGTGCAGCCAGCACATTTGCATAACTTCCTTTATTTAACCACTCTTCCCTATGCTTTTTCATTTCTTCATTTAATTTCATCATCTCTTCTTTGTTTTCATTTAGTAGTTTAGTATGCTCCTCAAGTTTCTTAACAATATCATTTTGCCCTGTCGAATTCGTCCCTGTTTCCCTTTGTTCGTTTGCAGATTTTTCTCTCCCTTGTTTCTCACAGTGCATGTCCTTTCCAATTCCTTCTCTGTAAGCTCTGTCTTCTTCCGCATCTCTAACCAGTTTGTATAATCTATCCGCGGCCTCTATAACTTCATTTTTAATCTCTGTCTTGAGATTTTGACTGTTATTTATCTGAAGTCTAAGTTTGATGAGACAGGCTTTTGCTTCGGACGTCCTATTTAAGTATTCCGAGTCCCTTTTGGGGGACTTGTCTAACGAGCTTGCAGTCGTTGTCGTTTTCTTAGCTATGGCTTTGTTGTCCGTTGGGTTCAAACGTGGCCTCTGCCTCGCAGACCCGGCGCCGCCAGTTTCTTCTACTCGTTCGAGTTGGGATTCTATGCTGCGCCGCGCCTGCGCGACAGAGGTACCGGTAGCCCCTTTCGGGCTATTGTTATCGGGAGTTTTATTTGTTTTTGTCGGCTTACTGCCAACGTCTTTCGCGGGAGTTCTATATCCGCAACCGAACATTTTTTAAAGTGGGAGTAGTTTATGGTCAAGGGGATGCGTCAATATAGTCGAAGATGAATTCTTTACAGGTGTAAAAGGCCTGTAAAAGTCAATATTTGTGTGTATATTTTAAAGAAAATATTTTCTTATTTCAGATGGTATGAGAGCAGCGCAGCCGCTACACAGTCAGGTAAGTAGAATAACAATTTTAAGTGAAAATGTTTTTAAATATATTAGTATAAAGGAATATAGGGTCAATTTTTGATGGTATATTAATTCAAGTGGTCAAACTAATGATACAATAAGTGAAGAAAATTTTAAAATACAAAATTGAATTTTTCGAAATTTTCCTATTTCAAAGTTATTCCGAGTCGATATGCCTAATGACGCTATTGCGTGGGTGGGCGGGGCAATTTTTGCAGTTTTAGTGCGTCTAGACCCAGCATGCGTGGTATCCACGTGTCGGGCTCGACGAGACGCGTCCAATGGTGTGATAATCTGGAACGACCGGGAGCAAAAATTTTCAAGGGGGGGCCAAAAACTGATATTTGAAACAAAATTTAATGAATTTAAATATTAATAATAATACAAATTTGGGATAGCCACTCCCTCCGTGTGCCACCGAGCGGCAGGACACGGGTTACACAAAAAAAATAAAATTCTAAACCAAAATTAAATTACCAGAGACAATAATATGAATTTTTCAAATAAAATGTCGACTTTTAAGGGTTTCCGCAAAAACAAACAGTTTTGGGTCTCCAGATCCCAGCGAGCGCGGGGTCCACGTATCAGGATCAGCGGGACGCGTTCGAAATTGCAACAATCCAAAACAGTCGATACTAAAAGTTCGCAGAATTTAATAAAGTATTAAAATTAAGTAAAATTATGTTATTTTCCAAAATCTAGTATTACAGCTCAAAACCAGTCTGAACCTATCAAAACACTGTGCCCTATGTGCGCTTTAACAATATCCACACCACAACCAAGAAAAAATGTAAATTAAAAACAAATTTGTTAACGTCGGGTTAGGTTAGGTTAGGTTAGGTTAGGTTGGGAGCAGAACGATCCCGCTCGTCGTCACCGCAGACGACGAACTAGGCGCCGGGACGCCAACTAACCCGGCGCCGCAGAGGCCACACGGGGCCGCCTTCCCTATCCTGGCGGCCCCCGAGACGTAACGCCAAAGGCGTTTGAAGCCGCGTCGCTCTAAGCGGCAGTGCACAAGGAGGCGGTCCTGGCGCGTCTGTTCAGCAGTATCCCGGGGCCGTCTCCAAAGTGCACCGATGGTGGCCAACGCGGGGTTTTTAGTCGGTATTTCGGTGCGCAGACTACGATAGGGATCCGACCCAGCTCCACGTCTCGCTGGGCCGGAAGGCGCACCGGTGAGTCCGACACACCCCCGCCCCTTCGGGGGTGGGATGGTCCGTAAAGGGATTTACCCCGCGAGAAAAAAAAAATAAAAAAAAAAAAAGGTTTAGGTTAGGTTAGGTTAAGGAGGCGGTCCTGGCGCGTCTGTTGAGCGGTATCCCGGGGCCGTCTCCAAAGTGCACCGATGGTGGCCAACGCGGGGTTTTTAGTCGGTATTTCGGTGCGCAGACTACGATAGGGACCCGACCCAGCTCCACGTCTCGCTGGGCCGGAAGGCGCACCGGTGAGTCCGACACACCCCCGCCCCTTCGGGGGTAGGATGGTCCGTAAAGGGATTTTCCCCGCGAAAAAAAAAAAAAAAAAAAAAAAAAAAGGTTCTGTTAGGTTAGGTTAGGTTTTTTTTTTTTTTTTTTTTTTTTTCAGCCTGTGTTCTGGTTGTTGGGGAGTGATTAGAGTCGCTGTATAGTGTGGTGATTGATAGTGTGGGGTGCAGGGACCGGCGGAGGGGTAAGGTCTCGCTATTTGATACGATAACCCGCCCTCCGCCGGGGTAGTGTAGGTGTAGGGGGATCTTCCGGAGGGGCAGGACTTCCGCGTAGCAACCCTTCCGTCCGCCCCTCGTCGGCCCCCCTGGTCAAGTGAGGGAGTGTGAGGTGTGAGTGCGTGTGGTGAGTTGTATGTGTGGTCGCAGAGTTAATTTTGTTTCCGTTTATTCATCTTAAAACTAAGGTACAATATAAGTTTTCAGTTAATTAACAATAAAGAGAAATGGTAAAAGTACAGAAGGCAAGGTTGTAAACATTAGCAAATGTGATATATGAAGTGATACAAAATAATTATTGATTAAGATATTTACAATTTAAAAACGTATCTTTTAAGTTTTGACAAGTCTCAAGTTGGATCTTATGACTAAAGTCGAAGATGTAGCCAATTGGGTCATCGCAGGCAGGCGCGGTTGGTTTCGACGCTGGTGCAGTGATGTTGGAGGCTGATGGGATAGGGCAGAGCTAAGAGCCGTAGTCGACTCTCTGCCCTATCCTGTCCCTCATGGACATCAAGCGCCTGCTGCACCGTCCGCAGCGCATGGTGGCGCAGCGAATCGTCAGGGGTTACCGCACGGTCTCGCACGAGGCGGCCTGCGTTCTAGCGGGAACTCTGCCCTGGGAGCTGGACGCTAAGACCCTCTCGTCAGTTTTCTTTGGACGAGAGGAGGCGTCCCAGCGTGGGCAGAGACTGGTGTCCCGAGAGGTCGAGGCCATGCTGGTCTCCCTCCGCAGGACCGCCGTGGAGGAGTGGCGTTCCAGGCTGGAGAGCCCAAGTGCTGGTACGAGGACCGTCGCGGCAGTGCGACCTGTCCTCCAACAGTGGCTGGAGAGGCGCCACGGTGCGCCGACATTCCGGCTGACGCAGGTGCTCACCGGGCACGGCTGCTTCGGTGCGTACTTGTGTCGCGTAGCCGGAGCCGAGGAGTCGTAAGGAGCGTAGGTGCAGCATGACAGCCAGCCTCGCCCCGTGCTTGTAGCCGGCGACTTCAACGCCAAATCCTCGGCTTGGGGTTCGCCGGTGACCGACGCGCGGGGCGAGGCCCTGGAGGAATGGGCGATCTCCATCGGGTTGGTCGTCCTGAATCGGGGGTCGGAGAACACGTGCGTGCGGCACAACGGCGGTTCGGTGGTGGACGTCACTTTCGCCACCCCGGCCCTTGCCCGCCGTGTTCGGGACTGGAGGGTTTTGGTTGAGGAGGAGACGCTGTCCGATCATCTCTACATTCGGTTCAGCGTCTCATCCTCCCAGGTCTCCACCCGCCAGTCCGGTGGTGGTCCGACTGCCCGATTCACGGGCGGCCGACGTTGGGCCGCGAAGCGCCTCGATGTGGGGGCCGCGAAGGAAGCTGCCATTGTTCAGGCGTGGCTCCCCGTGCCGGACGGGCCGGTGCGGGTCGAGCAAGAGGCGGAATGGTTCGGGGTGGCGATGTCGCGAGTCTGCGACGCGGCCATGCCCCGGGTCACCCGCCTCCCAGCGAAGCGCCAGGTGTACTGGTGGTCGGCCGAGCTCACAGAGCTGCGCGCGGCTTGCCAGGTCGCGCGCCGCCGACTCGCCAGGCACCGTCGTCGTCGGACCCGTAGACCCGGCGACGATGAGCAGGAGCGGCTTCTTCTCGACCTCCACAGAGAGGCGAAGAGAGCGCTGCGGGTGGCCATCGCGCAAGCGAAGGCCGCGGCGAACGAGGAGTTCCGGAGGTCTCTGGACAGAGATCCATGGGGGCGTCCGTACCGTGTGGCGATGCGGAAATTCCGCCCATGGGCGCCCCCCTTGACCCAGAGTCTCCGGACCGACCTTTTGGAGGACGTCGTCGCGGCCTTGTTTCCGGCCACCGAGGAGTTCACTCCTCCACCGATGGCGCCACGTCCACCGGCGCCATCGTCGTTGGTTTCGGTAAGGGATATCCCGGAGGTTTCGCCGCAAGAGCTAGAGGCGGCAGTGCTTCGGCTGCGGAGCAAGAACTCGGCCCCGGGTCTCGACGGGGTGCCCGGTCGTGTCTGGGTGCTGGCCGTCGAGTCGCTGGGTACGAGGCTCCGCGGCCTTTTCTCCGCGTGCCTTGAGCAGGGCATCTTCCCGTCGCGGTGGAAGACGGGCAAGCTTGTCCTGCTCCGCAAGGAGGGGCGACCCGCAGATTCGCCCTCGGCCTACCGGCCGATTGTGTTGCTCGACGAGGTGTGCAAGCTCTTCGAGCGCGTAGTCCACGCGCGCCTCGTCGAGCATCTGGAGGGTACGGGCCCGGATTTGGCAGACTGCCAGTTCGGGTTCCGGCGGGGCCGGTCGACGGTCCACGCGATTCTGCGGGTGAAGGCACAAGCGGAGTGTGCGGTGTCCCGGGGTAGGGTCGTGGTGGCGGTGTCTCTTGACATCGCCAACGCGTTCAACACCATGCCCTGGGCCTGCATCGAAGAAGCACTGCGGTACCACGAGGTGCCGCCCTACCTTCGGCGTCTGGTGCACTCGTACCTTTCTGACAGGTGCGTTGTGTATCCGGGCGCCGACGGGTGGCACCGTAGGGAAGTGTCGTGCGGTGTTCCACAGGGCTCGGTTCTTGGGCCGCTCCTGTGGAACATCGGCTATGACTGGGTGTTGCGTGGTACCAACCTTCGGGGCGTCGCTGTCGTCTGCTACGCGGACGACACACTAGTGACAGCGACGGCCAGGACGTTCCAGAGGTCCGCCCTGCTCGCCTCGTTCGGTACTGGACTGGTGGTGAGCAGGATTCGGCGACTGGGCCTCACGGTGGCCCTCAACAAGACCGAGGCCGTGTGTTTCCACGGTCCTCGGTGTGGGCCTCCGCCAGGGGCCCACATCACGGTGGAGAGCGTGCGGATTCCCGTCGGCTCGAGGATGAAATACCTCGGTCTCGTCCTCGACAGTCGATGGGATTTCCGCGCGCACTTTGAGGAGTTGTCGCCGAAGCTGGTGAGGGCGGCGGGCGCACTGGGGCGCCTGTTGCCCAACACTGATGGTCCTGGCATCCCTTGCCGAAACCTTTATGCTGGAGTCGTGCGGTCCATGGCCCTCTACGGGAGTCCCGTTTGGGCCGAGTCCCTGGGCGACCGTTGTGTCCGCCTGCTGCATCGTCCGCAGCGCATGGTGGCGCAGCGGATTATCAGGGGCTACCGCACGGTCTCGCACGAGGCGGCCTGCGTATTGGCGGGAACTCTGCCCTGGGTGCTGGACGCGAGGACCCTTTCGTCGGCTTTCTTCCGGCGAGAGGAGGCGTCCGGGCGTGGGCAGAGGTTGGTCCCCCGAGAGGTCGAGGCCATTTTGGCCTCCCTCCGCAGGTCCGCTGTGGAGGAGTGGCGTTCCAGGCTGGAGAACCCTAGTGCTGGTACGAGGACCGTCGCGGCAGTGCGACCTGTCCTCGAACAGTGGCTGGACAGGCGCCACGGTGCGCCGACATACCGGCTGACGCAGGTGCTCACCGGGCACGGCTGCTTCGGTGCGTACCTGTGTCGCATAGCCGGAGCGGAGGAGTCCGCCGTGTGCCACCATTGTGGCAACTGCCGTGAGGACACGGCCCAGCACACGCTAGAGGAGTGCCCAGCCTGGGACGAGGAGCGCAGCGCTCTCGTCGCGGTCATCGGAGGTGACCTTTCGCTGCCGGCCGTGGTCGCCGCCATGGTCGGCAGCCGGAGTTCGTGGCGAGCCATGCTCTCCTTCTGCGAACGTGTCATGTCGCAGAAGGAGAGCGCTGAGCGGGATCGGGAGCAGACCGATCCCGCTCGTCGCCACAGGAGACGTAGGAGGCGCCGGGACAACAACTAACCCGGCGCCGCAGAGGCCACGCGGGGCCGCCGTCCCTATCTTGGCGGCCCCCGAGACGTGACGCAACACGCGTCCAAAGCTGCGTCGCTAAGCGGCAGTGCACAAGGAGGCGGTCCTGGCGCGTCCGTTGAGCGGTATCCCGGGGCCGTCTCCAAAGTGCACCGATGGTGGCCGACGCGGGGTTTTTAGTCGGTATTTCGGTGCGCAGACTACGATAGGGACCCGACCCAGCTCCACGTCTCGCTGGGCCGGAAGGCGCACCGGTGAGTCCGACACACCCTCGCCCCTTGGGGGGTGGGATGGTCCGTAAAGGGATTTTCCCCGCGAGAAAAAAAAAAAAAAAAAAAAAAAAAAAAAAAAAAAAAAAAAAAAAAAAAGGTTAGGTTAGGTTAGGTTAGGTTAGGTTAGGTTAGGTTAGGTTAGGTTAGGTTAGGTTAGGTTTTTTTTTTTTTTTTTTTTTTTTTTTTTTTTTTTATTTGGGCGTATAGCCCTCTCCTTCCCCTAACTTTCGTCAGAGACATTTTGTACAGTCTTAGAGTGTATACTTACTCCTATATATCTACACTCCTTCTTTGGGAGTTATTTAGTGTACCTGACTCCTTCGTCGGGAGATCCTACTTATGGCCTACCTAATATATTTTATAGGGTATCTTTATTTTATAGAAAAAATCTTACATTTATCTTATTTCTACAGCTTACAAACTTAACCTAAACTTACTTTATTACATTTATACTATGTATCTAAAATATTATAAACTTATTTTATAAATTTTAGACTACCTTATTTCTACTTATTTCTATTTATTATACTTAACGCTAATTTTTTACAATATCTTATAAATTTAGGCCTACTGTTCTTATCACTAATTATTCTACTAATGTTATCTTTATTGATTTCTATTTCTACTTCCTGTTCAAGGTTAAATCGGTCCACTATATACACGGGACATTCTGTGATCGCGTGGATGATCGATTCGCCCGCCGCAGGGTCACAGATGCACGCCGGGCTCTCCTTGCACTTGAATCGGTTCAAGTACTCGGAGAACCCGCCATGCCCAGTGAACACCTGCGTCGTTATCGAGTCGATTGCGATTTTCCTCACTAGGCTGTGGGCCTCCACAGCGTCGGGGAAGAAGAGTTTAGTGGTAGACGCGGTTTCCCCCATCACGTAGCGCCCATTCCACTCGTCAACTGACTCCTTACGGATTTGTCTTTTGACGAATGAAATGGGACATCTATCGTAGTGGGGCCGCGTCTTCAGCTTCAGTGCAGCATCCTTTGCGAGCTCGTCCGCGCGCTCGTTTCCCTGCAATCCTGCGTGAGCTTTGAGCCAGAATAATTGTATTATTCTGCCCCTTTCTTTGGTCAACTGTAAGTTTTTATTTATCTCAAACGCCAGGGGATGCAGGGAAACACCGTTTGCTACGGTTTCTAGCGCCGCTCTCGAGTCACTCAGGATGCTGCACTGCGCCTTTCCACTTTTCACTGCTTCCTCCACGGCCCTGTGGAGGGACAGCAGCTCTGCTTGGTAGACGGTGCAGAAGTTTCCCAGTTTCAGCTTTATGGCTTTGGTTTCTGCGGCATTTTCCCAGATTGAAATGGCCGCCCCAACTTTGCCCTGGATTTTACTCCCGTCGGTAAAAATGCTGAGTCCGGTGTTAGTTATCTGGTTAACTTCCGCACCGTCAACCAAGCAGCGATAGTGCACCACCTGCCTCTGCGCCGGGTGCGCCAGCTTCACAAAGGCCACAGGACATTCCACCTCCCGATCACCCACTACTCGCAGGGAATAGCCCCTTTTGACTTCGTACAGGGAAGCATTTTCCCTGACTCGAATGTCTAGGGGCAGTATCCCTGCGAGCAGTAGGGCCGAGTTCAGCGATACTGTCCTGTAGGCCTTTGTGAGCTTTTGCGCAAAGCCCCTTTGCACCACAGCGAGCTGCTTTTTTATCCCTAGCTTATTTACAGCTGGAGCCCAGACGCTGGCTGCATATAAAATTACCGGTTCAACTACTGCCCCGTACAATAATTTTATCAGTTCTGGCCCCAAGCCCCACTGGATCCTTGCCGCTCGGGAAAGCCGATGGTAGAAGGCGAGCGCCTTCGCGCACACGTCGCTGATGTGAGCATTAAATGTGAGCCCGCTGTCTATAGTTACTCCCAACAGTTTAATCTGCTTTTCCAGGCCAATGTCCACCCCGCCCATGCGAAGGATTGGGGAATCATACTTCAATTTTCGCGTCAGAACCATAGCCTTAGTTTTGTGCGGGGCGAATTTTAACTTGTTCCTGATTCCCCAATCCCTCACATAGGCGAGGGTTTCATTGGCCTGGCGTTGAATTTTCCCCATTTCGTGTCCATCGAACGCGAGCACTACGTCGTCCGCGAATGCTTGGCAGTAACATCCTTTCCCATCTAGTCCAGATAGCAGTGGGTCGAGGAGCAGGTTCCAGAAGGTTGGTCCTCCAATGGAGCCCTGGACACACCCTTTGGAGGTCCATCGCTCCACCTCCTCCTCCGCGTACCTTACCTTCACTTTCCTGCTCTCGAGGTAGCTATCTATCACCCTCCGGATGTTGACTGGACATTTTTCCTCCGACAGTCTGACTCTAATTGCCGGCCACCAGGCGCTGTCGAAGGCTCCCTCTATGTCCAATGAAATAAGAACGACTATTTTCTTACTTTCAATATTATTTCTAATATGTTTCATTAGGACATAGAGGGAGTCCTCGGTGCTCCTCTGGGGCATAAAGCCAAACTGTCGGGGGCTAGTCCTGGGGTGAAGATGCCACCTCACTCGACCCACCACCATTTTCTCCAGAATCTTTCCCATCACCGGCAAAAGGCCTATAGGTCGGTAGGACTTTACCTGCGTGTAGTCCTCCTTGGCCGGCTTACGGAGGATGATCACCGTAGCCTGCTTCCAGGTGGTCGGGAAGTGGCCAAGCTCTAGGCACTTATTTGCCAGTGATAGGAACAATTCCGGGTGACTATCTATAACTTTCTTGCAGATATCTGCCGTGAAGCCATCTTCCCCTGGTGCCTTCTTAGGATTGAAGCTGTTGGTAGCCGCATGTAGTTCATCGATTGTAAATGGTGGGTCATGGGTTTCATCATTGACTACGTCATTTACTCGAGCGGCTGCTTCTCTTACTCTCTGGTGGTCTGAGTCATCCTCTTGCGGGTTATCTTCTGGGTAGAATGTTACTGCCAGCAATTCCGCCGATTTCCTTGCGCTGAGGATCAGATCTCCGGATTTCAATGGCAGGTCTTCATGCTTGCTGGCTACTTTTCCAATACATCTGTATAATCCTTGCCAGATGTTTTCCCTGTCTTGGGTTTTGCAGAACTCTTTCCAGCTTTCAGTCTGTGCCTTCTTGGCTTCTGACTCATACTTTTCTTTTGATTGCAGGTACTCAGCGACGACCTTGGATCTCCGGACCGGCGCTGCACATCGGATTCTTCTCTTCCTGGTGGTGACTTCTCTCTTCATTCTGGCGAGCTCCTTGGTCCACCATGGTAAGTGCATATCATTTTTGTTATTTTTTATTGGTATTGTCTGTTTGCATGTTGTTGTAATTATTTCTGTGTATTTATCTATTATTTGATCTATTTCTGTTTTGTTTCTAATTTTATTTATTTCCTCTTCTGTAAATTTAAGTTCCTCTATGATTTCTTCGAATTTTTTATCAAATTGGTGCCAGTTTGCTTTCTTTGTATTAAATATTCTTGTCGTTTTTGCGTTTGGCTTTTTATATTTAATTTTGGTTTTATTTATTTTAAAGACTATGCTGTTGTGGTCAGAGCTCGCCATCGTGGTGTCTACTCTCCAGTCCTCCACCAGGTCGAGAAGGTCCTCCGTGCACGCCGTCACGTCGATATGGCTCGTGAGGAGTCTTCCTCCTCTGACCGTCTCGAACGTTGGTGACAGGCCATCGTTGAGCACCTGCAATCCCCTTTCTTCTAGCATCCCTGCCATTTCTTCCCCTCTAGAATCAGTACCCGCGCTGCCCCACCACACGCTTTTGGCGTTGGTGTCGCCCCCCATGAGGATGCAATGGGATCCCAGTTTTTCAACTACTTTCCCCAGTTGCTCCAGGTATGGCCCTATGGGTTTGTCGGGTTCAAAGTAGAACGAGACGGCCGCTATTTCGCGGGCTCCAGTGAGGATCTTCACCACAGTGATGTTGGTTGTGGTGAGGGACGGGCATTGGGTCACGGTCAAGTCGTCATTGAACACTGCAATGGCTGACTTGACCACGGTCCCCTGCCCGTTATTTCCCTGGAAGATCCTCACTCCCCGGTGGTCTCTCATTCTACCTTGACCCCCCACATATGGCTCCTGGAGTAGCGCGAAATCGACCTTCCGCTGTTTGGCCTCCAGAAGAAACTCTAGCGTTGCTAGTTGTTTCCTCTGGAGGTTGGCTTGCGCCACGGATGTCGACCCCGCGCCCGCTGGGGAACGAGTCTGATCTGGGTTCCTGGGATCCACCTTAGCAATATGCTACAGCGGATCTCGCCAGGATATCCCATTTCCTCCTCACAGGACACTCCGGGCTAAAGGCGTTGTGCTCGGTCCCGCCCAACTTGGCTTTCGCGCAGTTGCAGCACGTCGGGGGCACCCTCGCCAACCAGTCGGCACACTCCGACCTGTGGTGAGCACCCCCGCAGTGGCTGCACGCGTCCACCTGTTCCCGGCAGAACCGTTTGCCATGCCCATAGCCCAAGCAGCGCGAGCACTGAATCAGTGGGGACTGATCCTCAACTCGAACTCTCTGCAAGTCAATGTGAACCGACCCCGCCTGCATGAGTCGGTTCCATACGACTGGCGGTACTTGTATCGCAACATGGGACGCGTGCGGGTTTCTTGCCCTTCTCCTGAATTTAATTTTCAGGCTCGCGCCATCCCCGCACACGTCCCCTAGCAGAGCCTTATTTTGGACGAGCAGTGCCCGCACGATGTCTTCGTCCTTATTATATGCCATGACGTCTTTGAGTAGGACCATTGGTTCTTTATTTTGAACGTCCTCCATCCTTAGCCCTTGTCCCGCTGTCCTTATTCTTTCCTTTATCCTACTCATTTCTTCCTTCGACCTGCACCCCACGATGACTTTCCTATCCTTCGCCTTTCTTATCCGGTCGATTTGCATGCCCTCCTCCTTTGCATTGAGGGTTGATCGTATTTTATTAAATACTTCGTCTCCGGATGCTTCCTCATCTGCTGCTGTGATTATGATGGAGTGCATCGCGGTCGGTGTTTGTGTTAGTTCCCCTTTTTTGGGGGCCGTCACTACCGAGGCATAGCTTCGCCACTGTTTTGTCTCTTCTCTGCTTGACTCTATTTCTTCTTTTAGTTTCCTCATCTCTACTCTGTTCTTCTCTAATGCATCTATATGTTCGTCCATTTTTTTCATTAGTAACTCGTGTTTTGTTTCTTTTCCTTCATCTTTCGCGTTTTCTAGTGTTTTAGCTGGATTCGGGCTTTGCGTCAGGTCTTTTATTTCTTTCCTCTGCTCTTTTTTCCTATCCCCTTCGCTTTCGACTACTATCCTGTACAGTTTTTCTGCCGCCTCCAGAACGTCATTTTTTATTTCCGTCTTAATGTTGCGGCTATTATTTATCTGAAGTTTTATTTTTATTAATAGCGCCTTTGCTTCTGCAGCTCTGCTTAAACCCCCGGTGTTCCCGGGCGGCGAGGCTGTAAGCGGTACTCTCTTGGTAAGCCCCTTCGGGTCCGAAGGGAGACCTCTGGGCTTGGGTTTCACAGGCCCGGTCGAGCCGGATCCCTCTTGCTTCTCCATCTGGGACTCCAGGCTTTGCCGCGCCTGCGCGACCTTCGTCCCAGTGATCTCCCTCGGGCTCTGGGTCTTTTCCGGTGATCTGCTTTCTGCTCTGGCGTCTTTCGCGGGTGTACGAAAGCCGAACATTATGCTATGGGGCCAGAAATAATGTTAGGGGAATGCGTCGAATCGTCTAAAAATTTTCCCACAAGTGTATAGGGCTTGTAGGAAGTCAACTACTTACTAATATGTTAGTGAGTGTAAAGGCTCACTAACTGTCAGAACCTTATTGTAATAATACCTTTTATTTTCCATGTAATAAGCAGGTCGCTGTATGCGTCCGGGTGTTGTCCCGGTGTTACCCAGGTAAGTATATCACTAGAACTATATTTATATATTTATTTGTTTTGTTTCAGGTGGTGTGAAACAGCTCGCCGTGTACGTGGTACCGTCGGTAAGTATCAATTAGGTTCGGTTATTTCCAAAATCCTAATTTTTGTCTTTATTTTTATACGAATTGTTATTTCTAGTTTCTGTCTATATCAATCTGTTGGTCTCCTCGAGCCGGTTAAAATGATACCCAACTTGATGGGTCTACCGTCAATATTGGCTAAGTTAGGTTGAAAAATGGGAGGGGGGAGACCAGCAGTTGTCACTATAATTACCTTAAGTTACTTAAAATATCTTAATAAACTACTTAAGTGCTAGTTGGACTGAGGTATGCAACAAAATTAAATGTCAAAATTTTTGTTTTTCAATTGTCCAAATTAAAGTATACTATCTGACAGATCTCCGGACGCTGATTCCAATGAGCCCAAACTCGGGTATTCTATCTCAAAAGACAGCCGAGTAGCAGGTGTTTAAATATTTTCAATATGGCGACCGGATTTGGTTTTTCGCTTGTAGACTCGGCGTCTATTGATCGATTGTGCTCGAGTTTGGGCTTGTTAGACTCGTCGTGACCTCGCGGTGTTGCCAGAACTATTTATTCCAAAAAATTTCAAAAAATTTTTTGTTACTCAATTTTAGTGCAGTAACAAAGGACTGGCCTTGGCCTCTCTAGCATCCAAAACAGTAGCTCTCTACGACTAGTAGTTCCGAAGTTATAGTGATTTTAAAATTTTTAAAATGGCGGCCAATTTGGTCGGATTTTCCTAACTTCGTTGCTATTTGTCGCAGAAGGCCCGTGTTTGGGTTCAAAATGTGTGGAATTGTATCCCCTCTACTAATTAGGAACCAGAATAATTTTAAGTTTAATATTAATTTAAAAAAAGTGTAAAAATGTGTAAAAATATATGAAAATTAAGTTTTCTATGAAGTTATTTTATGAAATTTTTTGGAACAAGCGCTAAAATTATTGTTAAATTAAGAGTTATTTTTGACAATTTGAAGAGTGTATACAAGTCGATTCTAAAGGTGACCTCGTGTTTTTTGAAATTTTGATTTTCCGTTATAACTCAAAAACCACTGGTCAAAAAAATCTGAAATTTTGGAATTATATTGAGCAAGTGATGACAATGTTGGCAACAATTTAAAATACATATGTCCTCGATTTCGTTTTAGAGTAAATAATGTTTAAAATTTTAAAAATTTACAAATTTTTAATTTTTTGCTTACTGCGCTAAATTTATTCTTCTTTCTTTCAGTTTTCGACTGGATTCGGGTCCCTGGTGGTGTCAGCTAATTGATCCCAGCATCAGAAATTTCCTAGCGCAGCTAGAAGTCGGACCTCGTGGCCACGTGGTGATTGTTTTTTTGCTTCCTGTTCCGCGAGTTCCAATCGGCTCGCGGAAAGGAGGGTGTCGTTGGATGCGGCTTCAAAGGGGCTACAAGGAGGCACCAAAAAATTGATGCGTCAGCGATCTAGATTCCGAGCGCCAGGCCGAAAACTAGTTTTCTAACCTCAAAAGTTAGTTGTTTTTACCAAAAGTTTTTGAATGTCGCACTTCCGGGTCAGGGCACTATTTGCACTTTATAGGGTGTCACTTTGCGCACATTTTGACGTATCGCACGTCTCTCTCACTTCACTTTTCACTATTTTTGAGATTTTTTCCGTACGGAGCTCTTTAAAAATGATGCTCTCTCGACCGCGGATCGAGTGCGACTGGTTAGGTTAGGTTAGGTTAGGTTAGGTTAGGTTAGGTTAGGTTAGGTTAGGTTAGGTTAGGTTAGGTTAGGTTAGGTTAGGTTAGGTTAGGTTAGGTTAGGTTAGGTTAGGTTAGGTTAGGTTAGGTTAGGTTAGGTTAGGTTAGGTTAGGTTAGGTTAGGTTAGGTTAGGTTAGGTTAGGTTAGGTTAGGTTAGGTTAGGTTAGGTTAGGTTGGGGTGCGATGTCGGGAACCTCCACGTGGTGCACCCTGGGCAACGTGGGTCATCGTAGTTGCAGTTCTGCAACTACGATGGCCGACGGCGAATATCCGACGGGGAGGGCAGGGGGTTTGGCGGTCGCTGTCTTTTGTGGCGGCCGCCTCCATCTGTCGTTGCAGGCGAGACCCTCTATTTGGGTCGCCCTCCGGTTCTGTCCCGGAGGCATCGGCGGGCCCGGTGTGCGCTTACCCCGCCGCCGGGCGGGCTTTGGGAGTGTCCCTCCCACGGTCGCCGTCGCATATCGTAATCCGGTTGTGAGGTTTGTGGTCATGTCTCGCACTCCTGCCGGACCGAGGGTCTTGGCTTAACCGCCCGGACCGCGAGGGAGGATGCCTCTATAAAAAGTACCCCGAATCCCAAGCGGCGGCGCACCGCGAGGGGATGCATGGCTGATGGGCAGTTCAGTCTCTAGTGCGACCCCCGCCAGAGTACCGGCCGACCCTCTGGCGGGTTACGCTAGGCTTACCCAGGTACAGGGGGCACTGCCTGGGCGGACCTTCCTTTCCCCCATACTCGTGGGAATAAAATGAACGATTGCAAAATAAAAACAAAAAAACTTACATGTTCTGTGGTGGTTGAAAGGCTGCCTGACGTGGACGCTTCTCAAGCGTCCAGTCGGGCATCCTCTTTGATGGGTCCACCTGCGGAGAGGACCGCGCCATCCCGAGACTTCGAATCGGAGTCCGGGATGAGCAGCGACTCTTCGCAGGCTAATAAAAGAGGCGCAAAGGTGCGGGGGTCCCGGTCCGCGGAAAAGCGGCAGAGGGCCAGCGATGGTGGTAGTGCGGTGGAGACAGACTCCCGTGCTGCCACAAAAAAGAAAAAAAAGAAACAGAAGCGACGTCCACTAGCCCCAGAACAGAGCTCGGGTGCTGAGGACGACGTTGTCCGAAGGGCGCAGGCGGCATACGACGCAGCTCTGGACGTAGAGCGTGTCTACGAGGCCCAGGCGATGGAAACAGACGAGGCCGAGCTGCGAAAGGCCAAGAAAGCGCACCCTTGGACTAAGCCGGCTCCCAGGGGTGAAGCCCCGGTCACACGCAGCGAGGTGCTCCTGAAAATGGCGGAGCGGCTGCAACATGTCGCTCGAACGTCCCGACATTTAAAGGGCACCTATGTTCGGGATCTTAATGAGAGCGTTACAGAGCTGGTCACGATGGCGCAAGAGCCGGCCCCTGTGGAGCTCGCAAGGGCGGAGGCGGAAAAGCGTGCCCTCCGCGACAGGGTAAAGGCACTGGAGGCGGAATTGGCTGCCCAGGGGAAGATGCTGGAGGAGCTACTGGCCACAGTGCGGTCGCAGCAGCGACCAGCGATAGGGTTGGCAGAAACCTCGGGTGGATCGGAGGTGGATCCCATAAAAGAATTGCTGGAGATCCATATGGCGAAGGTGGACGCCAAACTTGAGGCGTTCGCCATGCGGCTGCCTCCGGCTCCGATTCTAAGGCCTCCACTGGCTGCCGACAGGGCGAGAGCCGCAGCAGCAACAACAGCAGCTTCTAAGCCGCAGCCCTCTGTTGTGTCGCCACTGGGCACTTCGTGGCCGGCCCTAGGGGCAAGAAGAGGAAGGGTAGCCCCTGCAGCCGTTGGCCAACCTGCTGAGACACCCCGACAGGCCTCAGCTGCTGCACTACTGGAGCAACCACAAGTGGCCTCCAGGGAGTCACGCGGTCGCGTGCGGGGACGCCGTCAACGCGCACCCAGGCTGCAAACCCCGCTGCCGCCCCCCCCAAACGCCACGACCACGGAGGCTCCGTGGACAGTGGTGGCGCGGAGGGGCAAGAAGAAGCCCCGGGTGGCTCCTCAGCCAGCCCAGGCCCCGCGAAAATCTGCTCCCAAGCTCCGCCTGCCGCGTAAAGCCGCCGTCACTCTGACAGTGACGCCGCAGGCGTTAGAGCGGGGAGTGACATACGCGCAGGTTCTGTGTGAGGTCACCTCTAAGGTTGACCTCGCTAGCCTGGGCATTACGGCTGGACTGAAGCCAAGGCGGGTGGCCACCGGGGCTTACTTGTTTGAAGTGCCCGGGCCCGAATCAGAGGCGAGGGCCGACTCCCTCATAACAAAAATGAGGGAAGCTCTCCGCGGGTCGGGGGAGGACGTCCGCGTCACCCGACCCGTCAAGACCGCGGAGCTGCGGGTCTCGGGGCTGGACGCTTCAGCCACCCCCGAGGCAGTCGCAGCGGCCATCGCTCGTCTCGGCGAGTGCTCCCCCGACGACGTCAAGATCGGGGTGATTCGCATCGAGCGCTCGGGCCTGGGCGCTGTGTGGCTCCGCTGTCCAGCGAAGGCGGCGGAGAAGGTAGTGAAGGCGGGGCGCGTTCTCGTGGGTTGGGTGGCGGCGGCAGTGCGGCTGCTCGAGGCCCGGCCCCTGCGCTGCTACCGATGCCTGTACAAGGGGCATGTGCGGGTCCAATGCACCGGCGAGTGCGACCGTAGCGGGCTCTGCTACCGCTGCGGTAAACCGGGACACAAGGCGCGAGAGTGCTCCGCGGATCCGCACTGTACGATTTGTGCAGAAGCCGGCAAACCCGCGGACCACCGGGTGGGCGGTAAGGCCTGCGCTGCATCTTCGGTCCCGCCCCGCACTCAGCGCGGCGTGGGCGCCGGGGCTGTGGCGCGGCCGCCACCGTCCCGCCCAGAGATGATGGAGATCGCCCAATCATAAATGGCGCTGAACTTCCTCCAGGCGAACATCAACCACTGCCAGGGAGCACAGGGCATGCTCGTCCAGTCCCTGGCAGAATGGTCGATACACGTGGCTGTCGTCTCCGAGCCATACTCTGTCCCCGACACCGATGAGTGGGCCGGGGACATTGATGGCTCGGTGGCCATCACCACACGGGGCGCTGCCGGCTCCCCGCTCTTCGAAAAAGTAGCGAAGGGCTCGGGATGTGTGGCGGTTCTGTTGGGAGGGATATGGGTAGTAGGCGTTTATTTCTCTCCTAACAGGTCCCTGGCGGACTTTGAAAACTTTCTCGTCCGTCTGGGGGCCCTGGTGGTGCAAGACAGTCAGCCTCGCCCCGTGCTTGTAGCCGGCGACTTCAACGCCAAATCCTCGGCTTGGGGTTCGTCGGTGACCGACGCGCGGGGCGAGGCCCTGGAGGAATGGGCGATCTCCATCGGGCTGGTCGTCCTGAATCGGGGGTCGGAAAACACGTGCGTGCGGCAAAACGGCGGTTCGGTGGTGGATGTGACGTTCGCCACCCCGGCCCTTGCCCGCCGTGTTCAAGACTGGAGGGTCCTGGTCGAGGAGGAGTCGCTGTCCGACCATTTATATATACGGTACAGCGTCCAGTCCTCCCAGGTCCCCGTCCAGTCCGGTGGTAGTCCGACTGTCGGTTTCATGGGCGGCCGGCGATGGGCCGTAAAACGCCTCGATGTGGAGGCATTGAAGGAGGCCGCTTTAATTCAGGCGTGGCTCCCCGTACCGGACGGACCGGTGCGGGTCGAGCAAGAGGCGGAATGGTTCGGGGTGGCGATGTCGCGCGTCTGCGACGCGGCCATGCCCCGGGTCACCCGCCTCCCAGCGAAGCGCCAGGTGTACTGGTGGTCGGCCGAGCTCACAGAGCTGCGTGCGGCCTGCCAAGTCGCGCGCCGCCGACTCGCCAGGCACCGTCGTCGTCGGACCCGTAGACCCGGCGACGACGAACAGGAACGGCTCCTTCTCGACCTCCACAGAGAGGCGAAGAGAGCGCTGCGGGTGGCCATCGCACGAGCAAAGGCTGCGGCGAATGATGAGTTCCGGAGAACTCTCGACAGAGATCCATGGGGGCGTCCGTATCGCGTGGCGATGAAAAAACTCCGCCCGTGGGCGCCCCCGCTGACTCAGAGTCTCCGGACCGATCTCGTCGAGGACGTCGTCGCGGCCTTGTTCCCGGCCACCGAGGAGTTCACTCCTCCACCGATGGCGCCACGTCCATCGGCGCCATCGTCGTTACCGGTTTCGGAAGGGATTATCCCGGAGGTTTCGCCGCAAGAATTGGAGGCGGCAGTGCTTCGGCTGCGGGGCAAAAACTCGGCCCCGGGGCTCGACGGGGTGCCCGGTCGTGTCTGGGTGCTAGCCGTCGAGTCGCTGGGTACGAGGCTCCGCGGCCTTTTCTCCGCGTGCCTGGAGCAGGTCATCTTCCCGTCGCGATGGAAGACGGGCAAGCTTGTCCTGCTTCGGAAGGAGGGGCGACCCGCAGAGTCGCCATCGGCCTACCGGCCCATTGTGTTGCTCGACGAGGTGTGCAAGCTTTTTGAGCGTATTATTCACGCGCGCCTCGTCGAGCACTTGGAGGACACGGGCCCGGACTTGGCGGACTGCCAGTTCGGGTTCAGACAGGGCCGGTCCACGATCCACGCGATTTTGCGGGTCAAGGCACAGGCGGAAGAAGCGGTGTCCCGGGGCAAAGTCGTGGTGGCGGTGTCTCTCGACATCGCCAACGCTTTCAACACCATGCCCTGGGCTTGCATCGTTGAAGCACTGCGGTACCACGAGGTGCCGCCCTATCTCCGGCGCATGGTGCACGCGTACCTCTCTGACAGGTGCGTGGTGTATCCGGGCGCCAACGGGTGGCACCGAAGAGCGGTGACGTGCGGTGTTCCACAGGGATCGGTTCTGGGTCCGCTCCTGTGGAGCATCGGGTACGACTGGGTGCTCCGTGGTACCAACCTTCGGGGCGTCGCTGTCGTCTGCTACGCGGACGACACACTGGTGACAGCGACGGCCAGGACTTTCAGGAGAGCCGCCCTGCTAGCCTCGTTTGGTACGGGACTGGTGGTTGGCAGGATTCGGCGATTGGGCCTCACGGTGGCCCTGAATAAGACCGAGGCCGTGTGTTTCCACGGACCTCGGTGTGGGCCCCCACCAGAGGCCCACCTCACAGTGGATGGCGTGCGGGTTCCCGTCGGCTCGAGCATGAAGTATCTTGGCCTCATCCTCGACAGCCGATGGGATTTCCGCGCGCATTTTGAGAAGTTGTCGCCGAAACTGGTGAAGGCGGCGGGCGCACTGGGGCGCCTGCTGCCCAACACCGATGGTCCTGGCATCCCTTGCCGAAACTTGTATGCTGGAGTCGTGCGGTCCATGGCCCTCTACGGGAGTCCCGTTTGGGCCGAGTCCCTGAACCCTCGTTGCGTCCGCCTGCTGCACCGTCCGCAGCGCATGGTGGCGCAGCGAATCGTCAGGGGTTACCGCACGGTCTCGCACGAGGCGGCCTGCGTTCTAGCGGGAACTCTGCCCTGGGAGCTGGACGCTAAGACCCTCTCGTCAGTTTTCTTTGGACGAGAGGAGGCGTCCCAGCGCGGGCAGAGACTGGTGTCCCGAGAGGTCGAGGCCATGCTGGTCTCCCTCCGCAGGACCGCCGTGGAGGAGTGGCGTTCCAGGCTGGAGAGCCCAAGTGCTGGTACGAGGACCGTCGCGGCAGTGCGACCTGTCCTCCAACAGTGGCTGGAGAGGCGCCACGGTGCGCCGACATTCCGGCTGACGCAGGTGCTCACCGGGCACGGCTGCTTCGGTGCGTACTTGTGTCGCGTAGCCGGAGCCGAGGAGTCCGCCGTGTGCCACCACTGTGGCAACTGCCGCGAGGACACGGCCCAGCACACACTGGAGGAATGCCCAGCCTGGGGCGAGGAGCGCAGCGCTCTCACTGCGGTTTTGGGTGGAGACCTCTCGCTGCCAGCCGTGGTCGCCGCCATGGTCGGCAGCCAGAGGTCGTGGCGAGCAATGCTCTCCTTCTGCGAACGCGTCATGTTGCAGAAGGAGAGCGCCGAGCGGGATCGGGAGCAGAACGATCCCGCTCGTCGTCACCGCAGACGACGAACTAGGCGCCGGGACGCCAACTAACCCGGCGCCGCAGAGGCCACACGGGGCCGCCCTCCCTATCCTGGCGGCCCCCGAGACGTAACGCCAAAGGCGTTTGAAGCCGCGTCGCTCTAAGCGGCAGTGCACAAGGAGGCGGTCCTGGCGCGTCTGTTCAGCAGTATCCCGGGGCCGTCTCCAAAGTGCACCGATGGTGGCCAACGCGGGGTTTTTAGTCGGTATTTCGGTGCGCAAATTATGATAGGGACCCGACCCAGCTCCACGTCTCGCTGGGCCGGAAGGCGCACCGGTGAGTCCGACACACCCCCGCCCCTTAGGGGGTGGGATGGTCCGTAAAGGGATTTTCCCCGCGAGAAAAAAAAAAAAAAAAAAAAGGTTAGGTTAGGTTAGGTTAGGTTAGGTTAGGTTAGGTTAGGTTAGGTTAGGTTAGGTTAGGTTAGGTTAGGTTAGGTTAGGTTAGGTTAGGTTAGGTTAGGTTAGGTTAGGTTAGGTTAGGTTAGGTTAGGTTAGGTTAGGTTAGGTTAGGTTAGGTTAGGTTAGGTTAGGTTAGGTTAGGTTAGGTTAGGTTAGGTTAGGTTAGGTTAGGTTAGGTTAGGTTAGGTTAGGTTAGGTTAGGTTAGGTTAGGTTAGGTTAGGTTAGGTTAGGTTAGGTTAGGTTAGGTTAGGTTAGGTTAGGTTAGGTTAGGTTAGGTTAGGTTAGGTTAGGTTAGGTTAGGTTAGGTTAGGTTAGGTTAGGTTAGGTTAGGTTTTTTTTTTTTTTTTTTTTTTTTTTTTTTTATGTGGGCTCCCGGCCCACTCTGCTCCCCCGACAACATCAGGGCCTTTGTACAGTTATTGGTTTACAATATAGTGCTAAGGGTTGCTTTTCACTTTACATTGGAAGTGAATTTATTTTCATTTATCTTAATCTATATATCTATGCTTAGGGTTTGTTTTTCTTATTTTATTTTCTTATGTATTCTATTTCTATATCTATGCTCACATTTGGTTCTATAAAGGCCATAATTGTAATTTAACATAGCTTAATTTCTTATCTATTTCTTATATCATAATATCTTTTCTAATACTAGTTGCTTATATCCTACATTTTCATATTTACTATTCGTACATAATCTTATATTATGTATTTAAGTAAACTATTTCTATCTTTTAAACTTAATAACAATTTATTCGTTTGTATGTGATATTTAATGCTTGTGCTCTTTTTTATTTTGATTAATTGATTTGCCAATTATTTCTGTTTCGCCTCTACTCTATTATTTCTACGGATAGGTTTGTTTCAGGAAATGCGGATTCAGACATATCGTTGTCAATTTTTACTTAAAATTATGTATTTGTGTGTATAAAGTATTGTCTTTTTTCTATGTCTGAATATCCTTTTTGTTCGCTTGCGGGCATTGATCGACGGCTACTGTGCTCTGGACTCGCGCTGCGCATCGGGTTCCTCCTTCGCCGCTGACGGTCTCTGCATTCATCAGTGTTCTTCGGTCTACGTAGGTAAGTCAGATTTATTTATACACATTTTTTTTTTTTTTTTTTTTTTTTTTTTTTTTTTTTTTTTTTTTTTTTTTTTTTTTATTTATTTATTTTTTAAGTTTTTATTTATTTATTTTTATGTACAAAACAATTTCCGTATTTAATTTTTTGTTGTACTTTTTATTTTCATGCTTTTTTGACCTTCGACTGGTCCAGCAGATCGAGAGTATCATCAGCGCAGGTGTTATCTATATATTCACTATATAGTTTCCCATTGGTGTTTATATTTGGGACTGTTCCGTCGATGAGTGCTCGCAGGCATTGCTCTATGCACATAGTGAGGACTTCTCTCATCCCGTCAATTCCCGCGCTGCCTTGCCTCTTAGACTCAACGCATACGGTCCCCGTTTGGAATTCGTGGGATCCCAGTTTTACAACCATCTCGGTCTGATCTGG
>CM041052.1:3838449-3848449 GCA_023078785.2 Hyles euphorbiae | reverse complement strand
GGCCCACCTCACAGTGGATGGCGTGCGGGTTCCCGTCGGCTCGAGCATGAAGTATCTTGGCCTCATCCTCGACAGCCGATGGGATTTCCGCGCGCATTTTGAGAAGTTGTCGCCGAAACTGGTGAAGGCGGCGGGCGCACTGGGGCGCCTGCTGCCCAACACCGATGGTCCTGGCATCCCTTGCCGAAACTTGTATGCTGGAGTCGTGCGGTCCATGGCCCTCTACGGGAGTCCCGTTTGGGCCGAGTCCCTGAACCCTCGTTGCGTCCGCCTGCTGCACCGTCCGCAGCGCATGGTGGCGCAGCGAATCGTCAGGGGTTACCGCACGGTCTCGCACGAGGCGGCCTGCGTTCTAGCGGGAACTCTGCCCTGGGAGCTGGACGCTAAGACCCTCTCGTCAGTTTTCTTTGGACGAGAGGAGGCGTCCCAGCGCGGGCAGAGACTGGTGTCCCGAGAGGTCGAGGCCATGCTGGTCTCCCTCCGCAGGACCGCCGTGGAGGAGTGGCGTTCCAGGCTGGAGAGCCCAAGTGCTGGTACGAGGACCGTCGCGGCAGTGCGACCTGTCCTCCAACAGTGGCTGGAGAGGCGCCACGGTGCGCCGACATTCCGGCTGACGCAGGTGCTCACCGGGCACGGCTGCTTCGGTGCGTACTTGTGTCGCGTAGCCGGAGCCGAGGAGTCCGCCGTGTGCCACCACTGTGGCAACTGCCGCGAGGACACGGCCCAGCACACACTGGAGGAATGCCCAGCCTGGGGCGAGGAGCGCAGCGCTCTCACTGCGGTTTTGGGTGGAGACCTCTCGCTGCCAGCCGTGGTCGCCGCCATGGTCGGCAGCCAGAGGTCGTGGCGAGCAATGCTCTCCTTCTGCGAACGCGTCATGTTGCAGAAGGAGAGCGCCGAGCGGGATCGGGAGCAGAACGATCGTCGTCACCGCAGACGACGAACTAGGCGCCGGGACGCCAACTAACCCGGCGCCGCAGAGGCCACACGGGGCCGCCCTCCCTATCCTGGCGGCCCCCGAGACGTAACGCCAAAGGCGTTTGAAGCCGCGTCGCTCTAAGCGGCAGTGCACAAGGAGGCGGTCCTGGCGCGTCTGTTCAGCAGTATCCCGGGGCCGTCTCCAAAGTGCACCGATGGTGGCCAACGCGGGGTTTTTAGTCGGTATTTCGGTGCGCAAATTATGATAGGGACCCGACCCAGCTCCACGTCTCGCTGGGCCGGAAGGCGCACCGGTGAGTCCGACACACCCCCGCCCCTTAGGGGGTGGGATGGTCCGTAAAGGGATTTTCCCCGCGAGAAAAAAAAAAAAAAAAAAAAAAAAAAAAAAAAAAAAAAAAAAAAAAAAAAAAAAAAAAAAAAAAAAAAAAGGTTAGGTTAGGTTAGGTTAGGTTAGGTTAGGTTAGGTTAGGTTAGGTTAGGTTAGGTTAGGTTAGGTTAGGTTAGGTTAGGTTAGGTTAGGTTAGGTTAGGTTAGGTTAGGTTAGGTTAGGTTAGGTTAGGTTAGGTTAGGTTAGGTTAGGTTAGGTTAGGTTAGGTTAGGTTAGGTTAGGTTAGGTTAGGTTAGGTTAGGTTAGGTTAGGTTAGGTTAGGTTAGGTTAGGTTAGGTTAGGTTAGGTTAGGTTAGGTTAGGTTAGGTTAGGTTAGGTTAGGTTAGGTTAGGTTAGGTTAGGTTAGGTTAGGTTAGGTTAGGTTAGGTTAGGTTAGGTTAGGTTAGGTTAGGTTAGGTTAGGTTAGGTTAGGTTAGGTTAGGTTAGGTTAGGTTAGGTTAGGTTAGGTTAGGTTAGGTTAGGTTAGGTTAGGTTAGGTTAGGTTAGGTTAGGTTAGGTTAGGTTAGGTTAGGTTAGGTTAGGTTAGGTTAGGTTAGGTTAGGTTAGGTTAGGTTAGGTTAGGTTAGGTTAGGTTAGGTTAGGTTAGGTTAGGTTAGGTTAGGTTAGGTTAGGTTAGGTTAGGTTAGGTTAGGTTAGGTTAGGTTAGGTTAGGTTAGGTTAGGTTAGGTTAGGTTAGGTTAGGTTAGGTTAGGTTAGGTTAGGTTAGGTTAGGTTAGGTTAGGTTAGGTTAGGTTAGGTTAGGTTAGGTTAGGTTAGGTTAGGTTAGGTTAGGTTAGGTTAGGTTAGGTTAGGTTAGGTTAGGTTAGGTTAGGTTAGGTTAGGTTAGGTTAGGTTAGGTTAGGTTAGGTTAGGTTAGGTTAGGTTAGGTTAGGTTAGGTTAGGTTAGGTTAGGTTAGGTTAGGTTAGGTTAGGTTAGGTTAGGTTAGGTTAGGTTAGGTTAGGTTAGGTTAGGTTAGGTTAGGTTAGGTTAGGTTAGGTTAGGTTAGGTTAGGTTAGGTTAGGTTAGGTTAGGTTAGGTTAGGTTAGGTTAGGTTAGGTTAGGTTAGGTTAGGTTAGGTTAGGTTAGGTTAGGTTTTTTTTTTTTTTTTTTTTTTTTTTTGGGGCGTTTAGCCCCGCTGCTTCCCCTAACGAGCGCTAGAGACATTTTGTATCGCTCTCTTTGTGTATACTTACACCTATCTAACTACTCTCCTTCTTTGGGAGATTCTTGTGTTCCTGACTCCTTCTTAGGGAGATCCTACTTATAGCCTATCGGTATTTTCACCTATCTTTCGATCTTTACTCCTTCTTTGGGAGTTAGTTGTTTACCTGACTCCTTCGTAGGGAGATCCTACTTATGGCCTATCTGGTAATAGACTACAGGTTTCTTTATTAGGTTTTCAAAATATTTACATCTTTAAATCTAGCATTTACATTTTTAACTTAATACTACTTATTACAAAACTTTTACCTAAGTCTACATTAATACAACTTTCTTACGTTTCTAAAATCATATAAACTTATTTTATACATTTTAGAATAACTTATGGCTACTTATTTCTATTTATTACTCTTAGTGCTATTTTCCTACAATATTGTATAAACTTAGGTCTCTTTTCCTTATCACTAATAATCTTGCTTAGGTTGTTTACATTTACATCTACATCTAATTCATTTTCTATGTTAAACCTATCAATCAAAAAGGCTGGGCATTCCACTACAGCGTGAATAATCGACTCGCTCACCGCAGGGTCACAGATGCACGCCGGGCTCTCTTTGCACTTGAATCGGTTCAAGTACTCGGAGAACCCGCCGTGCCCGGTGAGCACCTGCGTGGTGATCAAGTCGATTGGGATCTTTTTTACCAGCCTGTGAGCCTCCACAGCGTCGGGGAAGAAGAGTTTAGTGGTTGACGCGGTCTCACCAGCAGCATAGCGCCCGCTCCATTCGTCAACTGACTCCTGACGGATTTGTCTTTTGACGAATGAAACGGGGCATTTGCCGTAGTGCGGCCGCGTCTTCAGCTTTAGTGCAGCATCCTTAGCGAGCTCGTCTGCTCGCTCGTTTCCCTGCAATCCTGCGTGAGCTTTTATCCAGAATAGGTTTATACTTTGGTTTTTTTGTTTTGCCGAAAATAAATTTTGATTTATCTCAACCGCCAGGGGATGCAGGGAAACTCCGCTCGCCACCGTTTCTAACGCAGCTCTTGAGTCACTAAGGATGCTGCACCGCGCCTTCCCACTTTTTAACGCCTCCTCCACGGCTCTATGGAGGGCCACTAGCTCTGCCTGGTAGACGGTGCAGAAGGGCTCCAGTTTGAGTTTGACTTTTTTCTTTTCTGTGGCGTTTTCCCATATGGAAATTGCCGCACCTACTTTACCTTGAATTTTGCTTCCGTCTGTAAAAAGACAGAAGCTGTCGTTCTCAATCTGGTCCACCTCTGCACCGTCCGCCACGCATTGGTACTGCACCCTGCCTCTTTGCGCTGGATGGTCTAAGCTCCCGAAGGCCACAGGACGTTCCACCTCCCGGTCTCCCACTACTCGCAGGGAATATCCCCTCTTGACTTCGTACAAGGAAGCATTTTCCCTGGCGCGAATGTCGAGGGGCAATATCCCCGCGAGCAGTAGGGCCGAGTTCAGCGAGACGGTCCTGTAGGCCTTCGTGAGCTTCTGCGCAAAGCCCCGCTGTACAACAGCGAGCTGCTTTTTTACACCGAGCTTCCCCGCGGCTGGAGCCCAGACGCTCGCGGCGTATAAAATTATCGGCTCAACTACTGCCGTGTAAAGTAATTTTACCACCTCTGGGCCTAAGCCCCACTGTATCCTCGCCGCCCTGGAAAGCCGGTTATAAAAGGCTAGTGCTTTCCGGCACACCTCAGCTATGTGCGCCTTGAACGTGAGGCCGCTATCAATTGTCACGCCCAGAATTTTTATTTGTTTTTCCAGGCCAATGTCCACCCCTCCCATGTGGAGGATCGGAGAGTCGTACTTAAGTTTTCGTGTTAGCACCATTGCCTTCGTTTTTTGTGGCGCAAAATTCAACTTGTTTCTGACTCCCCAATCCCTCACATAGGCGAGGGTTTCATTGGCCTGGCGTTGGATCTCGGCCATCTTCTCCCCATCAAACGCGAGCACTACGTCGTCCGCGAATGCTTGGCAGTAACATCCCCTTCCCTCCAGTCCAGATAGCAGTGGGTCGAGGAGCAGGTTCCAGAAGGTTGGACCCCCAATGGAGCCTTGGACGCATCCCTTGGAGGTCCATCTCTCGGACTCCTCTCCTGCGTACCTCACTCGTACTTTCCTGCTCTCGAGGTAGCTATCTATCACCCTTCGAATGTTGACCGGACAGTCTTCCTCCGCCAGTCTGACCCTTATGGCCGGCCACCACGCACCGTCAAAGGCTCCCTCTATGTCCAATGATACAACAACAACTATCTTCTTGTCTTCGATTTTGTTTCTGATGTGTTTCATTAGGACATAGAGAGAGTCCTCAGTGCTCCGCTGGGGCATAAAGCCAAACTGTCGGAGGCTCATCCTAGGGTGAAGATGCCACCTAACACGACCCACTACCATCTTCTCCAGTATTTTTCCCATCACTGGCAAAAGGCCTATCGGTCTGTAGGACTTGATGTGTGTATAGTCCTTCTTGGCAGGCTTACGGAGGATGATTACCGTAGCCTCCTTCCAGATGGTCGGGAAGTGGCCAAGTTCTAGACACTTATTTGCCAGTGATAGGAACAACCCCGGGTGACTGTCGATGACCTTTTTGCAGATATCCGCTGTCAGCCCGTCTGCTCCTGGTGCCTTCTTCGGGTTGAAACTGTTGGTGGCCGCATGTAGTTCTTCGATCGTAAATGGTGGGTCATGGGTCTCAGCATTGACTACGTCATTTACTCGAGCGGCTGTTTCTCTTATCCTCTGATGGTCTGAGTTGTCTGCCAGCGGATTGTCTTCTGGGTAGAATGTTACTGCCAGCAGTTCAGCGGACTCTTTTGCGCTGAGGATCCGTCCTCCACTTTGCAGTGGCAGGTCTTCGTGTTTTTTGCTCACTTTTCCTATACATCTGTACACCCCATCCCAGATATTCTCCTTGTTCTGCACCTTGCAGAACTCCTTCCAACTCTCTACTTGTGCCCTCTTGGCTTCTAATTCGTACTTCTCTTTTGATTGCAGGTACTCAGCGACGACCCTGGCTCTTCGAACCGGCGCCGCACATCGGATTCTCCTCTTCCTGGTGGTGACTTCTTTCTTCATTCTGGCGAGCTCCTTGGACCACCATGGTAAGTTCATATTGTTTTTATTTTTAACTTTTGGTATGGTTTCTGTGCATGTTTTGGATATTATTTCTACATATTTGTCTACTAGTGCATCTATTTCTATTTTGTTTTTTATTTTGTTTATGTCTTGCTCTGTTATTTTATTTACTGTGATAATTTGATCCAGTTTATTACTAAACTGGTCCCAATTTACCTTTTTTGTGTTATATTTCCTCGTCGTTTTTGTGATCTGTTTTATGTATTTTATTTTTGTCTTATTAATTTTAAAAGTTATACTATTGTGGTCTGAGCTCGCCATCGTGGCATCCACTGTCCAATCCTCCACCAGGTTGAGGAGGTCCTCCGAGCACGCCGTGACGTCTATGTGACTAGTGAGGAGCCTTCCTCCTCTTATTGTTTCAAACGTCGGCTGCAGCCCGTCGTTGAGCACCTGCAACCCCATTTCCTCCAAGATCCCCGCCACTGCTTCCCCCCTGGAGTCAGTGTCCCCGCCACCCCACCACACGCTTTTGGCGTTGGTGTCGCCCCCCATGAGGATGTTGTGGGATCCCAGTTTTTCAACTATTTTCCCCAGTTGTTCCAGGTATGACCCTATGGGTTTGTCGGGTTCAAAGTAGAATGAGATGACCGTTATATCTCGGGCACCGGTTAGGATCTTCACCACAGTGATGTTAGTTGTAGTAAGGGACGGGTATTGGGTCACGGTCAAGTCGTCATTGAACACTGCAATGGCTGACTTGACCGCGGCCCCTTGCCCGTTGTCTCCCTGGAAGATCCTTACCCCCCGGTGGTCCCTCACTCTACCTTGACCCCCCACGTAAGGCTCCTGGAGTAGCGCGAAGTCGACCTTCCGCTGTTTGGCCTCCAGAAGAAATTCTAGCGTAGCTAGTTGTTTCCTCTGGAGGTTGGCTTGCGCCACGGATGTCGGCCCCGCGCCTACTGGGGAATGAGTCTGATCTGGGTTCCTGGGATCCACCTTAGCAATATGCTACGGCGGATCTCGCCAAGATGTCCCACTTCCTCCTCACAGGGCACTCTGGGCTGAAGGCATTGTGTTCGGCTCCGCCCAGCTTGGCTTTTGCGCAGTTGCAGCACGATGGGGGCGCCCTCGCCAACCAGTCGGCGCACTCCGACCTGTGGTGAGCACCCCCACAGTGACTGCACGCATCCACCTGCTCTCTGCAGAACCGCTTCCCATGCCCGTAGCCCAGGCAGCGGGAGCACTGAATCAGTGGGGACTGATCCTCTACCCTCACCCGCTGCACGTCTATGTGGACCGACCCCGCTTCCGTGAGTCGCTTCCACACGACGGGCGGGACTTGGACTGCGATGTGAGACGCGTGCGGGTTCCTCGCTCTTCTCCTGAATTTTACCTTTAAGCACGCGCCGTCCCCGCACACGTCTCCCAGCAGGCCCTTGTTTTGGGTAAGTAGTGCTCGCACGATATCTTCGTCCTTATTATAGGACAGGACGTCTCTTATCAGGACCATCGGCTCCTTGTTTTGTACATCCTCCATTTTCAGTCCCTTCCCCGCCGTCCTAATCCTCTCTTTTACCTTCCCCATTTCTTCCTTTGACCTACATCCTACTATGACCTTTCGGTCCTTCGCCTTCCGGATCCTGTCTATCCTCATACCTTCTTCCCTTGCGTTGAGGGTTGACCTGATTTTATCAAAAACCTCTTCGCCTGATGCCCCTTCGTCTGTCGCAGTTACAACGATAGAGTGCATCGTTGTTGGTTCCTCTTCTCTGGGACCCGTTACAACTGCGGCATAACTTCGCCCTTTTGTCATTTCCTCTCTATTCATTTCTAACTCCTCCTTTAATTTACACATTTCTATTCTATTTCTTTCCATTATTTCCATGTGCTCGTCCATTTTCCTTATCAGTGTTTCTCGTTTCATTTCTTCGCCTTCTATTTTCTGGGCAGGATCCGGGCTGTGGATTAGGTCTCCTGTCTCCTTTTTCTGTTCTTTTTTTCTGTCAGCTTCGCTTTCGGTGACCAGCTTATATAGCCTATCCGTCGCTTCCAAAACATCATTTTTGATTTCGGTTTTTATGTTCCTGCTATTGCTTATCTGGAGTTTTATCTTCATTAAGCAGGCTTTTGCTTCTGCGACTCGGCTGATGCCCCCGGAGTTCCCGGGCGGCGAGGTTGTCAGGGTTGTCTTTTTTATTTGTCCCTTCATGTCCGTAGGGAGACCTCTTGGCCTTGGCTTCGCAGGCCCGGAAGGGCCGGCCCCTTCTGGTTTCTCCATCTGGGCTTCCAGACTCTGCCGCGCCTGCGCAACCTTTGTCCCAGTGCTCTCCCTCGGGCTTTGTCTTTTTTCTGGGGATTTGCTCGTTGCTCTGGTGTCCTTTGCGGGTGTGCGGAAGCCGAACATTTTGTAATATGGCCAGAGGTGGTAAGTACTTTAGGGGAATGCGTCACTTAATTAAGACACCTGCAAGTGTAAAAGGCTTGCGGTGTTTAAAATGCTTTAGTCTAGTTATTGAGTGTAAAAACTCCCTAACTGTCAATATCAATATGTAAAGTAATATCTTTAGAGGTGTATAGAGCCTGTAAGATTGTCTTTATATGCGTTAATATATGTATATGTAACTAAATATTATTTTTCTGTTTCAGGTGGTGTAAAAGCAGCTCGTCGTGCACGCGTCACAGTCAGGTAAGTAAGGATAAATTATAACTTATACTAAAAACGACTAAAAGTAACATTAAAATTATTATATAATAAAATTATTATAGTCTTTTATGTTTTCTTTGTGTTGAGTTTACAGTGGAGAGGGAGGGGGAAATTCGGGATTCCCTTGGGGCCAAAAGATAGGTCTCGAAGAGACGCTTCCAATGAACCCAAGGTCGGGGGGTCTAGGATGTATATTGACGGAGATAGGTATAGGGGGGGTGAGGAAAATTTTTACGGGGGTGAGGGGGGGAGGGAGGGGGTCTCGTGGGGGGACGTTTGGGAACTTCAAAACTTATTTTGAAGTGGAGGGTCGTGGGGGGGGGGATACTGGGATACCCCTGGGGCCAAAAGATAGGTCTCGCCGAGACGCGTCTAATGAACCCAAGGTCGGAGGTCTAGGACGAATAGTGAAGGAGATATGGGTGGGGGGAAACGGTTAATATTTTGGGTTTGAGGAGGGGGTGGGAGGGGGAAGATCTCCCTCTGACGAAACAAACGAGTCCAAACTCAGGTACTCTATCTTTAATAACTACGGAGTTATGGCCGTTTAAAATTTCCAAGATGGCGGCCTGTTTTGGCTTTTTGCTCGTTTCTGCCGTTCCTTTTGGTCGAATTTACCCGAGTTTGGGCTCGTTTCACTCGTACTGACCTCGCGGATGTACCTGTATTAAAAGTTTCACACAATTTTTTGAAAATTTTATGTCAAATTTTTGAGGCTTAAAATGAGGGTCTCATCCCAGCTCAGCTACTATCAAAACCCGCTGCTCTCTACGACTAATAGTTTAGAAGCTACGGCTGTTTAAAAATTTTCAAAATGGCGGCCGTTGGCGCGGAAAACTCGTAACTCCCGCTCTATCTATCGCAGAGAACCCGTGTTTGGGCTCAAATTATGAGGAATTTTGTCCTCTTTAACAATATGACCAGAGAAGAATTTTAAGTTTAATATTTAATGAATTATTTACAAAAATGTGTTAAAAATGTAATAACTCGAAAACTATTTTTCGAAATTTTTAGTAAAAAATGCTTAAATTAACAGTAAATTATGTACTATTTTACAGTCTATTAAAAATTTAAAATTATCTAAAATTGGCGAAACACGTGTTTTTCAAAAGTTATATTTTTCAAAATATTTCAAAAACTACCAATGGGAAAAATCCAAAATTTTAAATGTAGGTTAGGCCTATGATTCCCTTTATGGGAAAAATATAAAATATATGTGTTATCGATCTTATTTACTAGTTATCTAAAGTTAAAGTTTAAAATTTTTTAAAAAATTTACAGTTTCGCTTACTGAGCTAAGTATGGACTTCTTTTTTGCGGTCTTCGACTGGATTCGGTCCTCCAGTGATGTCAGCTAGTCGATCCCGTCTTCAAAAATTTCCGCGCGCAGCTGGAACACGAACCTCGTGGCCACGCGGTACTTGTTTTTCTTCTTATATTTCCGCGAGCTCGACTCGGCTCGCGGAAAGAGGGGTGTCAAAATTTGCGCCTCAACGAGTGCTTTCAGGAGGCACCAAAAAATGTATGGGTCGTCGATCTATATCTCGAGCGCCAGGTCAAAAACCACTTTTCTAACCTCAAAATTGGTTAACTTCGCACTAAAACTTTTTATTCTTTCACTTCCGGGTCTGGGCACTATTTGCCCTTTATAGAGCGTCACTTTACACGCACTTTGACGTATCACACGTCGTTATCACTCAACTTTTCACTATTTTCTCGAATTTTTTCGTG
>CM041052.1:3713844-3838209 GCA_023078785.2 Hyles euphorbiae | reverse complement strand
CTTAAATTGTTTCGAATTAATTAAATAGAACCCTTATTACCTACCAAATTCGTGCATTTGTATGGGATTTAAGGTTTAATTGATTGTGATTGGCTTGATTCTATATTTGTATTGCAGTGTGATACATAATAATACATACACACATAAATCAGCCTCGGCTGTCCCACTGCTGGGTAAAGGCTTTTTTACCCTCCTTCCATTGGAACCCGCGGTCTTTCGTTACACGGCCGGCGTCTAACCAACTACGCCACGGTTCGTTAAAGCTTTCAAGGCTTATGTCTTTATTTCCGTAGTCTGAACTTTCCCCATTTATGTTACCATCGATTTCCTTATTTTTTTTTATTTAAAATTCTTAAAGTTATAATAATTATGTTTATAACATTAGCCAGATACTAGAAAGAATATAAAATAAGCTTCATGGTATCAAGTTAGTTATAAAGTTATAAAGAGTGGAAATATAAAACAGAAGCTCGTTCATTTTCTTATAAAAACTCTTTATCTTGTGGCTATCCAGCGTCTACGTCGTAGCAACAAACTACGGCGTAGCGTGTAGCATCGTCTAATTTTTATGTTATAAGGGACTCTTTACACGAACGACTTAAATTAATTAAAATAATCTTATTATCTTTAGATGTATTTTGTGATAAATATCGTAGTTTTAACTTTCGTTTTTATTTTTACAATACAACAATATATTATTTTTTTATGTAAGATTTTAAAATGGTATCTTTTGGTTTATTTACTTTCATCAAAATAAGGAAATTTTATATACAAGTACATTCAATTTAAGATCTTCGAATATTAACGCACGTAAAAAGAAACGTAAATTTGAGTTGACAGGAACAAATCAGGAAGGGCATTGTGAAGAGATTTACATAATTTAGGTCGTTTTAAAATACGTAATGAAGGACAAATGACTGTCGACTTATTTGTCTAATGCCATGTACGCGAGCAATCAGCCGTTAAGTTCTTGGGTTCACGCTCCAGGTGGGGATATTCCTTAAAAAAAAATCTTTGAATGGTGAGATGAGCATTCCATTCGCCTGATGGTAAGCGATACAACTGATCATGGAAGGTAGTAAAACCAAACAATGCATCAATCACAAAGCAATGTTTGTCATTCCACTGCGTTCGCCATCCTGAGACATAAGTATCAATATGTCCAGTAGTTACTCTGGCTACAATGCCCTTCAAACCGGAACGTAACAGTGCATTTACACTGATGTTGGGTGGTATTTCAGTAAATCAATACAAGTATCATATTTTTTCTGAAATAATATTTAAAAAAATGGATGATATTCGGGACTAAAGATTGTGTTAGAAGATGAAAACACACGAAAAATAAATAAGATTGTTTCTTTTCCATTCTCAAATAAAACAATAAAGTTTGACAGCGTGCGGGAGCCCTGTTCGCAGCTTTTGTTAGTGTCAAAACTTGATCGTAGTCGCGAATTAAGTTTCTGATGAGTTATTCTGTAGACGTATCTTCGGAGTTCGTAGCTCCGTAGCCGCGTAGCTCCGTAGCGGCGTAGTGTCGTAGCGTCTGTGGCGGCCTTACCCTTGTTTATTACTCAAAACCGGTTTGAACAAGAATTATTTTGTTTTCACTTGAATTGTTATTAGAAAATTAAATATTTACCGACTTGATGTTTATAAGGAAAGTTCGCGTTTATATACTTAGTTTTTGAAGGAAAGTTTAATATTTGTAATGTTTAGTATATTTTTGTAAATATTCGTTTAAAAAGAGTGTGTTGTGAATATTTATTATATTTATTTACTTTTATTTTATTGCAATTAGTGGTGAGGCGAGCTTGTCGTTCGCCTGATGATAAGCGATACGACCGCCCATGAATAGTAGCAAAACCAAACAACAAGATGAATTACAACGCAATGTTTCGCATTCCACTGCGCTCGCCATCCTGAGACATAAGATGTTAAACTTAACTGTTAGTTACTCAGGCTACAATGTCTATAACAAAATAATTCATTTACACTGCTGTTTAGCGGAAAAAAGAGACATTGCTGTGGAATCTACCCAGGCAACCACACACATAAGAGAGACCTACCACCAGTTACAAAATAAACAGCTAAAAGTTCAAAACCTAAGCTTAAATTGAAAAACAAGCAAAAATGCTTCACCCCTAAAGTTATCATATTATACAATATAGCCATAGTGTATCCGATGCCTCATGTATCACTCGAGTAGGGCGCGGGGTAGAGGGATGGTTGGATGATGCTCTGCGTTTTATTGACCCTTTGAGGTCAAACATGAGATTAAGACCAAGAGGGTTTTGGGGAAAGCTATGAGCAGTTTTGTGGAATATTTCCTTAAAATATATATTTAAATATATACTTGGTTTTACTATTGTATACGAGCGGTCGTATCGCTTACCATCAGGCGAAGGGCATGCTTGGTTCGCCATTCAAAGCATAATATATATTATATCTAAGATACAAGTCTTGTATCGGATCAAAAACTACGAAAGACTTTGTTCTCACATACATACAGACTGGAAATACATACTTGCATAGACAAGCAATATAATATAAGCCGAAAACTATATTTATGAGTGGACTCCCTATGGCTGAAAAGAGAGAGGGAGTATAAGAGAAGCAGATTGTCTAATGATTATATGGAGGTTTGTTTTACATAATAGTTTCTTAGATTTACGCAAATCTTACACATTGAAATAAAACTTATTTTTACCAATTCTATCATGAATTGGGCATGAGTTTTATTTGTTCTTAAGCCAGGATAAATCGCGTATCTTTTAAAAATAACCATAAACCAAAAAGTAGAGATTTTGTATTCAGTAAATGATAATATTCAGTGATAAATAAACCGTTGAATTTTTATTAAATATGAAGTCGAATTAAAATATAATGTTAACATAAAGCTATGTTAGTTTTAATATTAATGTGTTTTTAAAGGACGTGGAAAATATTTGTTCTGCGTCAGAGTATTGTGCGTTCGAAATACCCTGGCGTTGAGAATTTATGTGTTTATCAGTTCATCACGGCCGCTTTGTTTGCATAGTAGAAGATATATTTGTTGGGTTAAAATTCCCTGTGGGAACATATTTAATTTATCTCTTTATTGTACATATATTTATACACCAAAAGAAAATAAAAAACAATTGTAGATACATTTAAAGTTAGTACAATGAGTGGCCTTATTTAGAGCCTCCATGGCACAGTTGGTTAGACGCCGCCTGTGAAACAAGAGGCCGCGGGTTTGATCCCCGCACTGAGAGAAATGTTTGTGTGGCCCACAAATATTTCTTTCGGGTCAAGTTGTTTGTTTGACCGAAAAATATCGTAGTTCCTGATAACTACGACACGAGACTCGAACTTAGTGTGGGGTCAGGACTATGTATGTGATTGTTGGGTGTTATTTATTTATTTTATTGCACTAGGCAAAAGAAAGGAGAGAGAAAGTGTAAATATGTAAACATGTCAGTTACTATTCATAAATTAATATAACTACTATTATAATATTTATCCGGAATACAACTCATAATATTAATTTACAATAGAATTTAAATTTTTCTGCTCAAATTATATTTCTATAGCAAAAGTTTACACTATAAAATATTAAAAAAAATACTTATAACTATATTTACTCTTAAAATTTCACTCTCTTCATACCACAGCACCAATAACAATCTTCAAGATCAAACTTACCGCACAAAATCAATTTGTCGACAAATGGCATCGAATTACGCGATAGGATATTTCCCCCATTCACAATACATCCGCACTAATATCCGCAGCGGATGCGCGGCGGATACCGTGTTTATAATATCCGCAGATTTATTTTCGGTACGCATTTTCTCAGCCCCTATCGTGTGCGCTATAAATCAGGGCGGGGCCTGTCTTCTTGTTGAGGATGTTATTTTAGACGGGATATCGCGGTTGTAGCTCGGTATAGAATAGGATTTTCTGAGTGTAATATTTTTTTTTATATATATTTTGTATCGTATTGTATCGACCCATAGACGTCGTACTGCAGGGCACAGTCCTTCTCAAGTTCAAGTCAGAGGTGTGCTCTGGGGTTTGAAACCGCGACCTGAACATACTTTAACAATAAAAACATTATCAAGGTCGAGCCGAGTGCCACTGTTAAAAAAGCAACTTATATAACTTGCCTTTTTCTCTAACCTGTTTCTTTAACTAGGAACTATGGACCAACCCAATATAATTATGTCTCAATACTCTATCCTTACTTTTTTTTTTTTTTTCTCTAGTGCTTTTAAATATCCTCTGGTATAAAAACATTAAAAGAACACTTCATTCTCCACAAGCATGTGCATTAATAACTTTCACACTGTGCGTTGCTTTCTAACTCGGGATGGTACAATAATTATCCGCACACCTCGTGTATAGAGCTTAAGTGTTTCATTACACAACCCACCCCCCGTCCCCCTACACCTTCACCCCTTCACCCCTCCCCCTTAGTCGTCTCATACAGCTCGAGGAAAGTGAAAGTTGTGTAAATTCACTACCTGAAGACAGTGTGTGGTCGCTCAATTTGTGGCATATATGGCGATATTAAATATGTTTTTTTTATTTTGAAGTCGCCTCAGTCAGTGCCGCGTATGAGCTGGGATGCGGGGTTTTGGGTTTGATTTATAGAACAAATGATTTGCTTGTGAGTTATGCTGAACTAGTAATGAAACCAGTATGTTAAAAAAATGGAGTTCGATCCCAATTACAATTAGTTTTCGTTTCTGATTTCCTTTTCATATTCGGCTTTCTCTTTGCAGATGAAGGCGATTGCACATTGGTCTTATTATTACATCAATCAAATGACTTGTTTCTATAGAAAAAGGAAAAAAAAACCCTACAAATAAAATAGCTTTCCGGCTATCTCACTCACATAACTAGGTTATCACATAAAATTTAAAACACAGCAGTAAAATACTCCAAATATATCAAATCGCTATCCCTTATAACTTGTACCATTTACCTGTGCATTAGCAGCGGTGCGCTTTGATCTGTCGGCGCGACGGCCTTTGATCTTTAAAATAAAATATAAATGATATTAGAACGTGAGGTCCCAGCCCACAACACTCCTGAGTACGTACCAGATATGTGCAGGTTAGAAATAATAAAATGTATTTTAATATTATTAATGGGTGTGGGTAGTCTGGAAGCTGAGAGTGTGGTATTAATCATGTGTTATAATGTTATGTTATATTTTAGAAAATATGACGAAAGTACTGTTAAATTTTTATTGCATTGTATGACGAGATGGACTTTTCGGAGTCATGTGTGTATTGATAATCAATCACCACGCACTAAAACGGTGAAGGAAAACATCGTGAGGAAACCTGCATACCAGTTTTTTTTTTTCGCGGGTAGGTGTTAAAAAGATAAGACGTATTCGAAAAATCAGCTGTTATTTTAATTCAAAATAAATACATTTCTAGTGTTTTTACTCACTCCAACAAGTGATTTTCTGACCGTAATATAGTGCTTTTCACTACACTCTGGAGTGACTACCACTGTACATGTATTAAGTCTTTTGACACCACCTACCAGCATTTCACCTGCACACTTTGGATTACAACATTCACTATGTCACAATTAGCTGATATAGAACACACACAACGCAGACTTGAGGAAGGCTTCTACCGGAAGATGGCAGATCTCGAAGCGAAATTGCAGACCGGTGGGCCGGGCAAGGACACTGTGGCAAGGGTAGCTGAAGAGTTCCGGACTTTCAGGGAGCTGATGCTGGAGATGTTGCGGCTGCTCAGAGGGCAAATTGATGAGTGCAATCGCTCGATTGATGCCATTGAGACAAGACACCGACGGAAAGCGCTCATCTTTTTGGGTGTTGCGGAGTCAAGCCAGGAAAATTCTGCATCTGTAGTCCTCAATGTCATCAACAATACTCTGGCACTGAAGGATATTTCTGCTTGCCACATATCTTCTTGCCATAGAATTGGGTCACCCAACCCGGATCACCATAGGCCAATTCTAGTCTGGTTTTCAACGGTTGACCATCGCTCGGCTGTGTGGATAGCCAAAAAGAAGCTTAAAGGGTCTTCTATATCCGTACGGGAATTCTTAACCAAGCCCCGGCAGCAGGTTTTCGTAAAGGCTCGGCAGCATTTTGGAATGCGAGCAGTGTGGACCCAGGACGGTAATGTGGTGGTGAAGAAACCGGATGGAACGCGTACGAAGGTCTTCTCCATTGCTGAACTCGCCTCCTTAACTGAGAAATATCCTGTGACGGATTCCTCTTCTTCGGTGGATGGACGCGGTGGTGACCCGGCGGCCGCCACGAGCTCTAACCTCAAGTCACGCCGGAAATGAGGTCTAGTACGAAGTTTTCGTTTAATTCTATTCATTTTAAATTACTGATTACTTCATAAAATTTATCTTCCATTCCATTTTGCTAAGTACTTATTTTGTTTATCAACATAATACTTAATTTGTGCTACTTTATAATGTTTACGTTTTTTTTTTTTTTTTTTTCTCTGAACTGTCAAATGTCAATAGCAGTAAGTCATCTGTCACTTTTGTGTTGCGTTCGGAAACTTTTTACTGATTGTCTATGATCTTTAGGCGCTTCTATGTGTTGCGGTCATGGACGTAGTTTAAATATTGCGTCCATGGTTGCGGTAATTACGTGACAATTGTCCTTTTTATGTTTTATTTGTAGTCTGAAATCTGTCCACGTAGAGACGTTTTGTAATTTGCCTCAGCATTTGATTGTGTTTTAATTATTTTTAATTTTATTATATAGTGCTCTATTAATATGTATCCTGTATTACGGTTTCTTTGTTTTACCTGAGTGTTGCACGTTGAAACAAAACTATTATCTAGTTTTTATCATTCTTAACTTCCCTACGGCCGACGCGACCTTTACATTACTTCACAGCTTTCGCGTTCGTGATATAATAGTTTTGTTTTAATATATTACCGTATTTCGTTATTGCTATATTGTGTTGATCGATGTAAATAAGTTTTATGTGACTATTGTATCTTTACCATTGTGATTGTGTTCAAATGTTTTGTTTGTTTCTTTTTTTTTTTTTTTTTTTCATTTGTGTTTTATCATAGTGTGTTGGTTGGCTGGCGGGTGGTGCAGTTAGTTTTAGTAGATTGCACCGGAACGCTTGTCTTTATATTATTATTAATTGATATTTTTAAAAATACCTGTAAGTTTTTATTTATATTTATTTATAAACATCTGTTGTTATATATATATATATTTATATTCTTAATATGTCTTCAGATAGTGATTCTTTTTACTCTGCTTGTGATGATGCTGCTTCAACCGATGACGACAGTTATTCTGTGGCGGCTGACGGGTTGGGCGACCTGATACGCCATACCTTTGACCAATCACCATTGGATAGTTTCAATATCTGCCATATCAATGCTCAAAGCTTACCCAGTCATTACAGTGACTTGTCTGAAGCTTTCTCGAAAGCTAACGTACATGCCGTCCTGATTTCAGAGACCTGGCTCAAACCTCATCTCCCCTCCGTATTATACCCTCTTCCTGGCTTCGTTCTAATTAGGAACGATCGAACCGACAAGAGGGGAGGCGGTGTCGCTATTTATCTCCGCAGCGACTTTAAATTTCAGACTGTTGCCTCTTCTTCTGGTTTGTGTTCGGCCTCCATGGAATATATTTTTATTGAGGTTTGGGTCAAGGGAGTGCAATCCTTACTCGGTGTTGTCTATTGTCCCCCTTCTCTTGACTACTTCTCCAGTCTGGAAACAGTTCTGGAATCCTTGGGATCAAATTATGCACACCACATTATCATGGGCGATTTTAATACCGATCTCCTGGCCCTTCAATCTTCCCGACGACGTAAACTCCTTGATATCCTTGTTTCCGTTAACCTTCACCTATTACCCTTACAAGCCACTCACCATAACATTGATGTTCATGACACGTGGCTTGATATTATCCTTACCTCTGCGCCCTCCCTTGTTTCCTCTCATGGACAATTTCCTGCTCCCGGTTTCTCTCACCACGACCTTATTTACGTCTGTTACGCCCTCAAACCCCCCAAATCCTCCCCTAAGGTTTTGCGCTTGCGTTGTTTTGGCAGGATGGACAGGGACAAGCTTAATGGGGACGCCGCTAACATTAACTGGGATGAATTAACATCTGCTAATTCCGTCGAAGAGAAAGTTGAAATCTTCAACGCCAAGATTATATCTCTTTTTGATAAGCACGCCCCCATTAAGAAAGTTAAGCTTAGGCGTCCTCCTGCGCCGTGGTTGACACCTGGTGTTCGGATGGCGATGAGACGAAGAGACCGCGCTTTTCGAGTTTTTAAAAGGGACCGCACTGAAGACAACTGGTGCTTATTTAAGGCTGCAAGGAATCGGTGTAATCAGATGGTACGTAATGCTAAACGCCGACATATTCTTAGTAATATATCCATGTCCTCCCCTGCTAATGTCTGGAGATTCCTTAGAACTCTGGGTATAGGCAAAGTTAGCACAGACTTTCATTGTACAACCGTCGGTTTGGATGATATTAATCGACATTTCTCCACTTCCACCTTAATGAGTCACCAAACCAAGCGTTGTACATTGGATTTTATAGCTGAGCTTCCGAGGCCTACTTCTAACCCTTTCAAGTTTTCTTCAGTTTCACCTGTTGAGATCAAAAAGATAGTCCTTGCGATCAAATCCAACGCAACTGGCTACGACAACATTAGCCGCCGGATGATAGTCGCAGTCCTTGACCATCTTCTTTCGCCAATCTCCCACATTATCAATTTTTCCCTTAGCACTGGTGTTTTCCCATCTCAATGGAGAAACGCCTTTGTTATTCCGCTCCCCAAAATCCCCAATCCTTCTCTAGTCAATCACTTCCGTCCCATCTCTATTCTCCCTTTCCTTTCCAAGGTGCTGGAGGCCTGTGCGCATAAGCAACTTTTTAAGCACGTCCACGTGAATAACTTGTTGTGCCCACTTCAATCTGGCTTTAGGCCAGGTCACAGCACCGTCTCCGCGCTCCTCAAAGTGACTGGCGATATAAGGGCGGGCATGGAAACCGGCAAAGTCACCGTATTGGCTTTGGTGGATTTTTCTAATGCCTTTAACAATGTCAGTCACGACATCCTTTTAGCTATCCTTTCCCATCTTTTGATCTCTCCAGTGGAATTGGATTGGTTCTCATCCTATCTTCAGGGACGCCAGCAGTCGGTGCGTATAAACGACTCCGAGTCCAAATGGTGCAAGATTGAGTCTGGTGTCCCTCAAGGCGGTATACTTTCTCCGTTGTTATTTTCTATTTTCATAAACCTCATAACCCTTAATCTTCAATGTGCGTATCATCTGTATGCTGATGACTTGCAGTTATACTATCAGGCTGGCGTCGACTGTGTACCCACTGCTGTGGATAGGATTAACAGAGACCTCGAACATATCAAACGTTGGTCACATAGTTTCGGGCTATCTGTTAATCCGAAGAAATGCCAGGCCATCATAATTGGCAGTCCGAGAATGATTAGCAGGCTGAATTTTTTAAACATCCCTCCGGCTATTTTTGATGGCTCTGTCATACCTTGGTGCCCTAGTGTCAAGGATCTCGGACTACACATCGACGCTACCCTGAGCTGGCGACCCCAGGTGACCTCCGTCAGTCAGAGAGTCATCGGTACTCTTCGTTCTCTGTATCGCCTGAAGAATTTCCTACCTTTTAAAACCAAGGCTATGCTAGTGCAAACCTTAATCCTTCCGGTAATCGACTATGGTGATGTGTGCTATTTTGATCTGAATGCAGATTTACTCAACAAACTCGACCGTCTTCTAAATAACTGCATTCGATTTGTTTTTAATCTTCGCAAGTTTGACCATATCTCTTCCTACCGATCGCAGTTAAAATGGCTTCCCATCCGCCAGCGCCGTTCGTTGCGTGCCCTCACTACCCTTTTTTCTATTCTAAAATCTCCTTCCCCTCCTTCTTACTTGTCTCCCGAATTCATCTACCTCAGTGATACTCACTCTAGAAATCTGCGCTCGTCTAGCAATCTCCTTCTAAAATGTCCTCCTCATAGTTCTGACTTCCTTCACTCTTCCTTTGCTATCCAATCCATTCTTCTCTGGAATGCACTCCCACTCGAAATCAGGTCGTGCACAACACGGCTGGCTTTCAAGATGAAGGTTCGGCAATTACTCCTCGCCGAAGTAGCAGATTCTCACCACTAATGTAGATATTTATTTATTTATTTGTTTATATATATATATTTTAAAGTATTTATATGTATATATATATGTATGTGTATGTATGTATGTGTAGGTATATGTATAATAATATTGGTAAATATTAATAATTAAATTGATATATATTCGTATAAATATTATTATTTATGTTTTATATATGTATATATATTCTCTTCTCATTTATTTCATTACAAATTAATAAGCACCTGCTTCCGTCTCTCTGCACTACCTTAAGGTTGGCTGGTAGAAAATGCCCTTAGGCATTAAGTCCGCCTGTACTATTGATGTGTACAAAGTATAAATAAAAAAAAAAAAAAAAAAAATACCATAGCGATTCATAAGAATTTCTATGGTATGTAAGTCCGCCAACCCGCACTAGGCCAGCGTGGTGGACTATATGGCCTAACCACTCTCAATTGTATTCTCGATTGTAGAGTAGGCCCGTGCCCTGCAGTGGGACGTATATGGGCTGATACAGATGACGAGATGAACATGCTGTTCACCTGATGGTAAGCGATACGACTGCTCATAGGCAGAAAACCAAACAATACTTTGAACTAGAACGCAATTACCATTCCACTGCGCTTGCCGTCCTTAGAAGTAAAGTATGAATACTAGATATGTTCAATAGTTACTCTGGCTATAATGTCCTTCAATCCGAAACATAACAGTGCATTTAAACTGCTGTTTTGCGGGAGAAATAGGCATTCCGGTGGTACCTACACAAGCGGCCTCTCACATACGAGAGACCTACTACCAGTAAGCTGTCAAAAAACATTTCCACGGCTGCCTTGTTAAAATCTGACTTTTATTTTAACTTCTCACAAATTAAATTACTTCATGTATCCTTGTAAGTTGAATCGCGACACTCTCTTTGCTGATACACGGCATTCACTATAAAAAATCTGTTTTCTCCACTTTTGCATTTTCTGATATTTATAAAAATATTCAAAAGCTACTATATTTCACGACACCAGTTACTAGTGACATCTTTGTCTGTACGCTAAACATAATTCCAGAACCGATGGCTTCGAATAAAAACGTTCGGCAATAACAATCCAATACGCATAAACGAAAAATGTGTACCCGCGTTAGGGTCCTGCCGAAATAGCAGAGAGAGGCGATTGAATAGCAAATGCAATGCAGGCCTTGTTGTGTCAAATGAAGAAAAATGTTACTTATCACGATAACGATATTGCATTACATTCACTATAACTGTCTTGATGCTGCATTTTTAATACGATACCGTTACAACGCTGGGGTCTCAAATTCGAATCCTGGGTTAGGCAAAGAGAGATTGATTTTTTGTTCATTATCAGCCCGGAGTCAGTATATTTTTTCTGTCCCGCCCTCACACCCACCACTGCAACTTCTGTAAGCCAGGGTCAACAGTGGCACGCAATGTAATGACACCGAGCATTGAAGCTCGGCGAGTCTCCGGGAATGTCTAACTTGTCTGTAACCCGCAACGAAATCAATCAGAAAGTTAAATTAATAGGAGGAGTTGGAAATAAATTATTGTCCACTTCCCTCCGTGCAAAGCGGGTGACAAAACAATGAAATAAAGAGGTAAATAACCTCGCAAAAATACTTTTACCAGCCGGAGAAGCCAGCTGTAAAGCACCACGGATCAAATCATTATTACATTTAAATGGGACCTATTATGTGAGCTGTTATACTTGATTCCAGTAATAGGTATGGCAAAAACGCCGGAAAGCCGGAAATTCGTCCTAGTCTCTACAAGGTCCGTGTAGTATACAACTCCAGATGATATTTGCATACTATCCAGCATGGTTTTACGCTCATTCTGCCAAAGACTACACTCCCAAAGTATATGATGCGCGGATTGTTCATATTCGCAATTAGCTGTTGAACATGGGCACGCAGGCGATTCCACAAGGGAGTCAGTATATGCCTGATATGGCGATAGACTCGCCTTATCACATTATGGGACTTAACATACAAGGTGAAACGTGGGCGTTCCGGTAATGATTCTGCCTACCCCTTCCGAGTGGAAGACGTCAGTTTATGTATATTCACTATAGTACCATGGACAAAACATGGCAGTAGTATGGTATGATATTTATGTCCTCCTCAATAGTACCGCATAGAAAGTCCTAAAACTTGTTACAGTAACTTGCAGTGTTTCGAAATCATCCTGTATAACTTGAAGAAAATATTGTATTGAATGCCAAGGTATATTTACATTACATGCCACTGCACTCGATAGTTTGTGCATTATATACGAGGGCGGTCCGATAAGTACTTAGCCTCACCGCCTGACGGTGCCACTATCGCAAGAGAAGTTTACTATCGTGTAGAACATTCTAGTAGACTTCTATTTTTGAAATTTCAGCCGAATCGGGTTCATAGTTTAGTTTTGATCGCATGTGGAAACGGAGGTATCAGCGAATTTTTGAAAAATGGAAAAGGAACAATATCGGTCGGTGATTCGATTCTTGTTTTTAGAAGGGAAATCGAGTAGCGAAATCAAAGAGCGCTTGGATGCTGTCTACGGTGACTCTTCTCCTTCGATGGCGACCGTTAAAATTGGTACAACGAGTTTCAGCGTGGTCGCACATCTGTTTTTGATGAGCCACGCCCAGGTGCCCCGAAAACGGCTACTACGGAGGATAACATAACAAAAATCCACGATCTCGTATTGGCAGACCACCGATTGAAGGTACGCGAGATAGCTGAGACAGTAGGTATTTCAAAAGACCGCTTGGGTCATATCCTGCATGAAATTTTGGGTATGAGAAAGCTATCGGCGCGATGGGTGCCGCGTTTGCTCACTCCGAACAACAAGTGCAACCGTGAGACCTTTTCAGAGCAGTGTTTGACGCTGTTTAAGCGCAATCCAAAGGAGTTTCTGCGTCGTTTTGTGACCGTCGACGAAACATGGATCCACTGGTATACGTCAGAGATCAAGAAGCAGTCAAAACAATGGACTTTACCCGGCGAACGTGCTCCGAAGAAGGCGAAGACTGTCATATCGGCTGGAAAGGTGATGGCTACTGTTTTCTGGAATTCACAATGTGTGATCTACATCGACTACCTGGAGAAGGGTAAAACGATCACAGGACTATACTATGCCGAATTATTGGGCCGATTTGACGCCGAATTGCAGAAAAAACGGCCGCATTTGGCGAAGAAAGAAGTGCTTTTCCACCACGATAACGCACCGGCTCACACCTCCGCCCTCGCCACGGCCAAATTGGTCGAATTGGGCTACGAATTGCTGCCCCATCCACCATATTCTCCAGATTTGGCCCCGTACGACTTCTTTTTATTTCCAGACTTAAAAAAGTCACTCGCAGGGCAGAAATTTGCGTCGAATGAGGAGGTCATAGCCGCCACGGAGGCCTATTTTGTAAACCATGGGAAAACCTATTTTTTAGACGGGTTAAAGAAATTGGAGCATCGCTGGGTGAAGTTTATGGAGTTAAAAGGCGACTATGTTGAAAAATAAATACAAACTTTTTCAACATTTTCGCGTTTCATTCGTAGGCTAAGTATTTATCGGACCGCCCTCGTAGATAGGAGTAATTGATATTTCGAAGAGAATAACACCATAAAATAGCATCCCTTAACGATTTTGTGACTCAATATTTTTTAGGAAAACATTTCATTTCCTACCATCACCTGTATAAAGGCATAGTCGTTAGCTCTGCCTACGACAGCGCTCCCTACAGTAATAAACACCGGCCGGCACCGCGCCTATAAATCCGTTGTAACCTCTTCGGAAACTCCCGAGTTATGCCCGTGTAAATTGCCAGAAGTTATTGCGCGAGAATTTTGTGAGTTTTATTCGAATTTTGTAGTAGGTGTCAGACCATAATAAATAAATAAATTGAAGCAATAAATAAAGAAATTAATATAAAATAAAAATACTAAGTATAGAAAATATTTTGTATAAAGAGATTAAGTTCTATGTGTATTGACTTGTCATGAGAGCTCTTGAATTGCCGACATGGCCAATAAATACAATTCATTTCATAATCAAGCTGTTTGACTTGAAATATTACTACGACTGAAAGGACAAAGGTGCCTAGTGTGGGTTGGAGAACGTCCCATATCATGGAAATTCTTACAAATCGCTAGGGTATGCAGTTTCCTCATTATGTTTTCCTCTGTTATAGTGCGTGGTGATTGAAAATTAATATACACATGACTCTGAAAAACAAAGATCCATCCCCACCACACTGGCTTAGAGCATGTGAGCAGATTATATTGTATGTAATCAATACCTATGTACTGTGCAGTACTGCATCATCCTATATACGTCCCACTGCAGGGCACGGGCCTCCTCTACAATCGCGAGTACGATTGACAGTGGTTCGGCCATATAGTCCACCACGCTGGCCTAGTGCGTGTTGGCGGACTTTAAATAATTCGAATCCCATGGCCCCCCTCTGACTTTTCGGAGTCATGTGTGTATTGATAGTCAATCATCACGCATTATAACGGTGAAGAAAATCATGATTTTACTGGTGGTAAGTCTATCAAATGTGAGAGACTGCCTGGGTAGGTTCTATCGCAATTTCTATTTCTCCCGTCAAATAGCAGTTTAAATGCACTGTTGTGTTTCGGATTGAAGGACATTTTAGCCAGATTAGCTAATGGATAAATTAGTGTACATCTTATGTCTCAGGAAGGCGAGCACAGTGGAATGCTAATCATTGCTTAATTCAACATGTTGTTTGGTTTTGCTACTGTTCATGTACTGGTTGTATAGCTTTAAAAACATCATGAGAAAACATGCATATAATATTCTAATTTCCTTCACTTAAACCTGTCTTTGACGACCTCTTGCCTATACCTATAATATAAATCATAAATCAACATCTATAGTAATATAGTTGGTTAAAAGATCACGAGTTTTCCGACACAAATACTAGTGTGACTCACAAATATATTTTCGTATCCGGTGTGGATGTTGTGAAAACAAAAAGTTTCTCGTAGTTTCAGTTAGACAAAACAATACTAAGTTTCTTACTGTGGGGAAACGACTATATGTATTTTGTAAGGGATATATTATTAAACTAGCGGTCTGGCCCGGCATCGCCTGGGTTCAAATACTTTTTAAGTCCAGTCCATACCAGAAACTCTTTATCCACTAAACTGCTTTTCAAACATCGTATTCTATGACGTAAGGCAAGCAATCATATACCGTTTTATACAACCTTTATCCCATCTCATCGCTTTGAGTTTGAACTCCTGGCACATGCAATGGGAATACTAGATTTTTTCGTGATAAAAGTGTTCATCCTGGTTGTCACTTGTCATATATCCCCATACCAAACATCAAAATTGGCTTAGGCGTTAAATTGTGAAGAAGTAACAAACATACATATTCTCGTCTTTATAATATTGTAATAACATGCCTTTAATTAACGAAAAAACAAAATCGCCCGAATACTCTAACGCTGATTAAATCTAAGGCCAGCGTAGACGACTGTACGGCTTCACTCCTCTCAATTGTACTCTCGAATTTAGAGAAGGCCCATGTCCTTTATTGGGACGTTTTAGAGCTGATACAGATATTCTGATATTTAAATATAAGGCTGCACTTAATTATGCAAGTCACACTAAAGAATGATGCTTTATAGAAATTGATCGCGCATGAAATAAGAACTGTATTCTATTGTATCAGCCCATATACGTCCCACTGCAGGGCACGGGCCTCCTCTACTATCAAGATTACCTACGACAGAGAGTTAGAGAGTGGTTAGGCCTATTGTTCACCACGCTAAGAAATAAGAACTGACAAATATAAAATCATCTTGAGTATTGTAAAATATACAGTTGAAATAGTACTTAGTTGAAGTAGTAATTCATATACAGTTGAAAAACTAAATAATTATTAAGAACTCTTCACAATTTCTATTTAGTAAAATTTCACCGTTTCGTGATCATTCTCTCATTAAGCAAAGAAAATGAAACATCGGGAATTGGAAAAATAAAACTTTTCTAAAATATCAGCCTTTTCTTGTTGCCGCAAGAACAAAGTAATTAATAATTTTCATGCGGCTTTAGATTTTAATTTTAAATCTGATATTAAGAAGTTCAGAAATTATATTGTTCTTAGTGTGGGGTCAGCACTATGTATGTTGGGTATATTTATTAATTGTTCATTTTAAGTTTACTTTGTGTATATTCAATTTTATTAGTGTTTAACAAAATTAAGTTTTTTCGATATTTAATCTTTTAACCAACGATATTTAAACGATATTTAATTTCGATGTATAATCTTTAACCAACCCGCACTGGGCCAGCGTTGTAGACGATATGGCCTAAACACTCTCAATCGTATTCTCGATTGTAGAGTAGGTCCGTGCCCTGCAGTGGGACGTATGTGGGCAGATACAGAATCTTTTAACATCATCTTCATACTTTCATTATCATTGAACGTACCACCAATAGCAAATATTCCTATAACAGACACAAAACCAACCATACATTAAAATGCCCAGTATGTTCCTAAACTACAGTAACGCATTTAGCGTATAGATCCCCGGTCCGACCCCCGACCCCCCAGCCCCCGACCCCCCGCCTTAATCAAGTGATCCCTCCCCGTGGGGGGTCATCTTAAACTTCGTTTTCCGGTGCGTGGTCGCCATTCGGAGCTCCGGCGAGCGTAATTAAATTTTTACTTTCTTCACATAATTGGATCCTATTCAACGGTCTCGGCAATATTGCTGTAGATTTTCCAAACCCTTTGTACAGAAATTCTATTCATTGGTAATTAAGGTTTTAGATTTTGTATTGAAATAGATTTATTTACATTAATTTCACTTTGAATACTTGTTTAAAATACGTTGAATAAAATACTAGGTCATATTTACACCTTATATTTTATACCTATAAAATTTACAATATTACATTTTCGATTAAATTACGTACATAAACTCACACCATTTACCTGGAGGGGATAGGTACAGCTGCTACCAGGATTTCGTCAGTTTTCACCATGTATGTTCCATCGTAAGATGCGATAGTGAGCAACTCTATCACCATATGTGGCAGATATTTTCTCCGTTGACATAGAAAAATCCTGGCATTTGAACCTGAGACCTCAGCTTTGTAATTGCTCCGTAGTACAACTACGCCACCGAGGCAGTAAATTAAAACCTTATTAACTGAGTTAGGTTCTTACAATTTTTTTTACCATACACAAACAATTAGCATTTAGGCATCACGCATAATATTATAAACTTACCAAACAGATGTAGATGTAGAACAAGCTGTACCACTTAAAATCTAGATAGATATTATACTGGTGGGAGGTCTCTGATATATGAGCGACCACCAAAATGTCTATTTCTCCCGCCAAATACCAGTGTAAATGCACTGTTGTGTTTCGGTTTGAAGGACATTGTAGCCAAAGTAACTACTGGATATATTGAGACTTAACATCTTATGTCTTTGGATGGCGAGCGCAGTGGAATACCATGCATAGCTTTGTAATTCAAGGTGTTGTTTGGTTTTGCTACTGTCCATGAGCTGTCTTATTGCTTACCATCAGGCAAAGGGCTTGTTTAACCATACAAGGCAATAAAAAAAATGGGTGTGGGTAGTCTGAAAGCTGAAAGTACTGTATTAATCATGTGTGTTACGAGTTTAATGTTATGTTATGCCGAATATTAGAAAGTATGGAGAAAGTACTGGTGGAATAAAAAAAAAACATTTGTTCTAAATTATAAATAAGTACATCCGGACTAACATATATTTCTTAATTCAAATCTGTGTCGTATGAAGTTTTAGCCAGTTAAGGGATTAAACAGAAAAGCGACGTAACAAAATGCCTCTGCCTAGCCTAATGTAGGCGTGACGTTTATGTGTATGTAGGGTTTAGTTAGCGATCCAGTGCCGCCAGTGTCTTGCCATTCCTTGCAAAAACTTGAGAGGTGTCAAGGGACACCCGGATGGAACGAAGTTCCTTTCGATTAGTTAGTGAAGGAATTGTAATAAAATTTTATTTATTTTTTTTTTTTTTTTTTTTTATTATGTGCATATTTATATAATAATATAATAATATTTTTTTTATTGATTAACAAATATAATGTTATATAAACTTAATCAGTAGGCTCAATTTTAGTAATAATTGGCAAAGATTCATAGTCAAATGAAGGGTTGATGATTGAGAGCAGGGTAACAAACTGAAATTGTAAAAAATAATAATTGTCAAATGTTTTAAAGTGTCGTTATAACTTATGGTCTTAATTTTTTCCGTTTAGCCCACTTTCGTAACGCGTGATAAGGAACTTTCAATAAAAAAATACTAAAAAACTAAACTTGCAAACAGAATTGTTCGTGTTTTTTTCTATTTTTTTTCCCTGTCAGCCGCGACAAGGAGCCGTGTCAAGTGAGAGTGCGTGTCACGCAGGTCAACAAGCGCGCTGTTGATTTGTTTTTATGTTGCGACTGGAAATTATTACAATGAATTATGCAATAAAGTTTGATTTGCTTCTTAGGAGTTAATGATGTGACTTTATCAATAATGTTAATACTGACGATTTTTCGAGATATTTTAAATGTTTACAATTTTTGTGACGAATATATTTATGGTGTAGTACCAGTAAATGATTTATAAATGGATAAAAATCACTCATAAAAATCATTGATAAAAATCATTAACAATGAGTGAGTTACTTGAATAAACAGTTTTTATTATGATTTTAAAAACGTAACATAATATATAAGAATATATTACAAATGAAATCCACACAGGAATATACCGGGTATCTCAAGACTGCTACCGAAAACGAAGCCGGGTGGTAGTTATAGTGACTACAAATACAATGCAACTAAAAATTTTGCTAAGAAACGCGTCAATTTTTTTTTATCATTTTTTAAATATCGCCATTTTAGGGTGGTAAATCCATAGTTATTGCTAAAATAATACTTTAATCTCTTTTATACCTTAGAGTCTTTATAAATAAAAGGGTATATACTATTATTTTACGAAAAATGTATTTACCACCCAAATACGACCATATAAAAAATATAACAAAAAAAAATTGTCGCTTTTTTTCCCAACATTTTCTGTTGCATTGTGTCTGAAATCGCTTAAACTACCACCCGGCTTTGTTTTCGGTAGCAGTCTTGATATACCCTGTATAATTGCAGCAGCCAATTTCAGCTTGTTAATTGTTGATTCAATTGCTCTCACGTTGATCTGAGGGTATCTCCACTAAAAAATGTTGTTCAATAAATTACCAAATAATATTAAAAACAGTGAGAGTGTGAATAGTTTTAAGAAAAAAATAAAGTAATATATTGGCACTTTGGTGGTTATAAGTGTAGGTATTAGAATGAGCACTCACTTCCAGGAACTAACTATTGTATATTTTGTAAATTAACAATTAATACAAACAGAGACAGAGTAAAATTATAACTATGCGACTCGGAGCGAGATGTGCTCGTGACGAGAGATGGCATACTGTCCTCCTCATCCAAATAAACCGACCCTTTTATAGGTCTACCGGAATGAGGATCGGTGGGGATAAATCTAAAAGAAAATATATTTAAGCCATAAAATAGGGTCTATCCTTTCAACTAAAAATTAAGGTCGAAAGGTTTACAAAACATGTGTACTATTGTGTAAAAAACATAAATTTGTTGCAAAGGATTGCCGCCACTAAAGAACTTAACTATAATAATACAGTTTTATTGCCCCGGCATGAACGGGCCATTACAATTAGGAAACAATAATTTAGAACAGCATCTTTTTAACTAATATTATACAATAAGGTACACAAAAATTCTTACTGTAATAAAACGACTCGCAGATGTTTTATGGTCTAACATCTGCAGTCATATCTTAAAATGAAATGCGTGTTTAAATAATGTTCAAATTACAAATAATAAGCGTGTTAATTTAAAAGCTAAATCTAAGTTGGCGTATTGCAACCGCCACAGCACTATGAGTATCAGTGACTAACTTAGTTTGTACTTAATATTTATTAACCTATTTTTTTGTATCTCATTTTAAGTGAAATGTAAATTTCTTATGAGAATAAATGTCTTTAAACCGAAAAAAAAGCAAATGCCACTCAGATTCAAAAACTATGATGATGGCTATGATTAGCAATCAATCCATATAATTTACGTCACCATCCCAAACATTCATAAAATAATACTATCTTCCTCAACGATTGATTAAAAGCCACCGAAAATCGAGGCCACAAACCCGTACTCCAAATAACCAAGCCAGAATACGAGTAAAATAAAATCCGTGAAAACATTCCCACAGAATACTAACCACGTCTCGAGTAACAGTAAACATTCTTTAGTTTTTGTTACGATCCCGTTATCTCAAACTCTCGGCAGGATGGGATGCATTATATTTAAATTCATCATTTCCTATTCAGGGCACGCGTACCCCACCCCTGGGCCCCGTGCCCCCCGGACCCCCCGCCCAATTGAGCCCCGCGCTATTGTTCGGACAGTCGGACTGGCACACAACGCAGTTGGGTACAGAAGGTTAGATGTAACTTTTTTGTGGATGTACGCATTTTTTTTTATACTGTGAAGATAAAATGTCTTGATGCATGTTAATTTGAGAACTGGTTATTTCTCGTCCGTTTTCATAAATATACGCACCTGATAGGAATCGAACCGAAACGCGGCATACTTTCTTGACTATGATAGGTACAGGTAATTATTAGTCAGTAGTGATTATCCGGACAATTGAAAATATTCTACCATCAGATTTTTTATGACAAGTTCCCCATAAGGTGGTAACATCAAATATATAATTATGGTATTTCATGAAACTCCATATTTCTCATTTGTGTATTTCTTTTTGAAAACATCTAAGGCACCTATCACGGACTGAATTTATTCATAGCTATATGGTAATTATCCTTATCTGCTTACTCATCAGTAGTATCTAAATTACAACAAAACCAATAAAATAGCTTCATCCAACAAAGTGAACCTTCTGTACCAAATGTTATCCGTGTAGTCCAGTTTTAATTAAATCACCACGTGTGCGAGTTTCATATAATGAGCGAATTATTTGAACAGAACTATTCGTGGCCGTGTTGCGGGGGAGAAGGGGAGGGGGAGACCGGGAGAAGAGGAGGTAGGGGGAGGTATCGTCACTGCGCTGGTGGAAACTTCCCCCGTGTGAACGGGTACGCTCCTGTAGTTGGGTTAGAAAAACTGACATGATTATGCGGTGGAAATTATACAGTTCCATGCCAATTTGGTTTTTATTAAAATTCCAATCTTTTGCGCGATGAGAAATTTTAATCGGTGATAATCTTTGCTTAGACTTGAGATACGGCTGTGAAGTATAGGGTCTTATTTCAGTTCCTAAAATAAAAAAAATACACTGTAAATAAAAACTTAACCTATATTTAAAGTACAATTGTCCTTTGTACCTCACGCCGGTGTGTAAGTTTAGTTATTTTTTTTAGAAGGGACAATTACAGTTAGAAAATTACATTAAATGAATACTTATATGGCAAAACGTTAGTAACAATTTACACTTTTATTTTATTTTATTTTTATTTTATTATTTTATTTACTTTTAAAAACTTATAACTTTACTTGTAACTTTTAAAAACTTATAAACCAATACATCAATAAAAATACTTGTACAATCCCAATAAACAAAATTACTTAAACGCAAAATTGATCCCGAATAGCTGAGCGTTCAAATATTTTAAATTTCCAAACGATATTGAACCTTTCCATTCGGACACGAAATTGGAAAAGCATTATTCGCAAACTAAACTGGCAATGTCTGTTTTATTAAACGCTTATTTTCTGACGTCGCAGATTGGAAAATGGTTGTACCTATTATGGCAGACAATGCTTTTATTGCTAGGCTTGAAATAGTAAGGATGGGACATTTTGTTGTCATATTGCCTATGTGAATATTACAGTTTATAGTTTATTACTGGTGGCAGGTCTCTCATATGTGTGAGGCCATCTGGGTAGGTACCACCGCAATGTCTATTTCTCCCGTGAAACAACACTGCTTTAATGCACTGTTGTGTTTCGGATTGAAGGACATTGTAGCCAGAACAACTACTGGACATATCGAGACTTAACATCTTATGTCTCAGGATGGCGAGCGCAGTGGAATGTTGCTACTGTTTATGAGCGGTCGTATCGCTTACCATCAGGCGAACGGCTTGCTCGTCTCGCCATTCAGTGCAATAAAAAAAAAAAAATTGTAATAGTCATATACATAGTCCTAGCTCCTGACCACACAATTATATAAAAGGCATAAAAAACTATCAGAAACTTTGTGGCGTTAAACACTCAGACATGAAATAATGGCTTACACAAATATGTGTCATGGTTAAACCACTAGTATCAAGTTTTGCAGCAACAGGCTTTTGACCAATAATTGTCAAATATTTGACTGAGTTTGGCGTATGCCTGCCGTCTGATGCCATCCAATACTCTGCCTGGACGGCATTCGCGCTTACTATCAGGTGCAGTGAAGTCATTATGCCGTGCCAATGTAAAAAAGCCTTTTCTGGTGCATCTGGCTGACATTTCCCGCCCAGTATTAACTAATATTATTGTTAAGTCTTAACTTATTAGTGGTAGGTCTCTCATATGTGAGAGGCCGCCTGAGTAATTGCCACTGCAATGTTTATTTCTCCCGCCAAACAGCAGTGTCAATGCACTGTCCTGTTTCGGTTTGAAGGATACTGCAACCGGAGTAATTGCTGGACATATTGAGACTTAACACTTTATGTCTCAGGATGGCGAGCGGAGTGGAATGCCAAGCATTGCTTTGAATTTAAGGTGCTGTTTGGGTTTGCTACTGTTCATGAGCAGTTGCAAGCGAATAGCTTGCTCGTCTCACCGTTCATAGCAATACAAAAAAGCTGTGTTCGCATCTTACGTACTATTAATATGTTTTTGTGAGTTGACATAATTATCTCGAAGCCCATCATTTATCAGTCGTTTTTCATCTAGACAGCATAGCACTTACATCAGGTGCATTCCAGTCAGTTGACGACAAAAAAGTAACATCTATCGAAGACAAATTATCCCTAACTTCTAAACAGCTGTTACCAAACCGGCCACATCACTATCGCAATAAAGCGAAGGCGGACATCTTTGTAATTCGAATGTTTGCACATTCTGGTTTCGATTGCCCCTTATGTGGGTCAGTGGCGGGTCAACAGCGTTCAAAACGAGCAGTGTATTGCACAGAAGCGATACGGTCGAATGCTCGACTACCGAAGTGTATGTAGGCTCGGATTCAGTTCAAGTATTGATTTTGATTGGGTAAAACTGTTTGGGGTTAGGCTTAGGGTTTTGCTTGAATTTCTAACTTTGGAAAAGTATTTTGAATTCTATTTATGTCGTTTAATTTGGGTTTGAACTGACCGCGTGCTGATTTTATGGCGTAAAAGGTAAAGGGTTGTACAGTTGGTTTGACGTCATTAATGTTACGGTGAATAATGGATATATTCTGAAGGCGTAGAGTAAGATCTCAGTACAAAAAGTCATCAGCTGCGATGTTTCGGTTTTTCTTCATATGATAAGGACAGGATCATTGGCCTTCTAACATTATGTATGAGCTGCAAATCACAAGGTCCTGGGTTCAGTTTCAAGCTTGAACATTCTACTTGATGTTTTTGGTGTAAAAAATATAGTGTTTTGCCCGTGACTGACATTCGTATTTGCCCAGCAAGACATAAGAGTGAAAATCTCCATAGCATAAAAACACTTAAAGTGGACGCCAAATTCCAATAAGCATACCATAATATGAGGGTGCTAAGATCGAATTTAATATTATAATGGCAACCCGATATACTGCGACGGAAAAAAAACATACTTGTTAATTTTTATTATTTTTGTTAATAGTCTCTTTGGTTATTTTGAATCACAAAAAAAACCTTACAAAAATGCATATTTGCTGCGTAAATAAATTTACGAACATATTAAACATTTTTAATAGTGTTACCATAATTATTTTTCTTTAATGCCAATTGTCACCGCATGTACTCATTTTTTCTAAGTTATAAACTTGAACAACCAGATAATCTACAGCGTTAATTTAAAAGACAGCGCGTCGGCATGAAAGCCATAGTTTATTCGGGGTGTATCGCCAAGTTAACCCTCTTACGCGGAATCATCGCGTCGGATAATACAGCGCTGAATCGCTGGAAATTTTCCGCTGAATTGTAATTTCTGTAATACAATACCTAGTTGTAGGTCCATATTTATAGCTTGTAGACGGCATATGATATATTAGACTTAATATGAATGACCAACTTTTTGTTCGCGCATTCGACAACATGAAAATGTTTTTCCGGTTTATAAGAAAATGCACAGTATTTTCCCTGGACAAAAGTATCCTATTTCCTCTGTGGATAGATGGATTACTTAACGCTTAAATATTTTGTTAATTCAAGTCAGTAGTTTTTTGACAAAGAAACTCTTCATCTTTATATTGTAGTATCGATTAAAGTCACGCTTATACCTTTGAAAAAGTAGGTAGAGTTACTAATGACACTATTTAAATACATTTAGACATTTTAGAACCTTATCGGAACATCGACCAACCTTGTTGATGGAGCAAGAACTCGCAGGATACCGGTCGTTTAAAATAGTTCGATGTGTAGATTTTCGAGGGACGCCGATGTTCAATAGCAGACTTCCTGTGGTTTCAGAGAGAGAGAGAGAGACATAAATTTCAAGATTCTGAGTGAGTGTGGTTTTGATTTCCATTCGAGTGTCGAAAATTTTCAGCATAAACGACTGTATCTTAATTATGATTGCGTTAGTTTAGAAGTTTGTTTATTCAGCTCCAAGGGACAGTAGACTTGAGTATTTGATATAAGATTTAGCTTTACCTCTAGGCGTTTCTGAGAAAAAGGACCTTGACTCTTGACAGACGGACAACAAAGTAATCCTATAAGGTTTCCGTTCTTTCTTTTTGACGTACGGAACCCAAGATATATCCTTGAGGAAGTTCAATGTTCAGTAGTGGAATTCCTGGTTGAATTTGAATCCCAATAGGGTATTTGACTATTATCGATTTTTGGTATTATTTCACTTACAAACACAAATACGTTAAAAATAAAACCTTGCTATAATAAAGTAATAACTACCACTCCAAAGCAAAAAAATAATATTTATTTCATGGAGCTCGTGCATGTTGATTAATTTGCTTAATGACTTGACTAGCCAACAAATCAAAATATATGCGTAACATATTGAAGGCGGGTCGCCCAGTACCAAACATATAGATATTTAAATTAATATAAGGCATAGGTCCTATATTGTTTGGTACTGGGCGGCCCGCCTTCAATATGTTACGCATATATTTTGATTTGTTGGCTAGTCAAGTCATTAAGCAAATTAATCAACATGCACGAGCTCCATGAAATAAATATTATTTTTTTGCTTTGGAGTGGTAGTTATTATTTTTCCACTGGTAAGTCCGCTGAAGCGCCACAGCTGGATGTTTTCCGCTGAATATTTTCTCGTCTATACTCGTATATTAGCTGGAACATTCTTGTTTGCGAGACGCTGCCGTTTGTACACGTTTACGGCTCCCTGTCGCCTTCGTAATCAGGTGCGAGATTTGTAGGCTTTGTTTATTAGAAAACTTATATTTTTTTTGTTATTGGGCGTAGTTTTATTACTATTCTTATGTAATGGTTGATGTCTTGTTCAGTCTTTTTTTATTTAGTTATTATATTTAAGAATGGAATACAAAAACACCATATATTCTCGTAAATAATCCTAATCATACAATAAGATTCAAATCTTGGGGTGTTGTAAACTACAAGACATGTTATTTCTAGTTGATATTCTATGAGATATTCGCATTTGTACTGCAGTTTTATCAGTGATATATATTGATAAAGCTCCACCTATAAAAAATAATATAAAATCACTACTTTTCTTCTGTAAATGAAACATAATTATTCCATTATCAATCTTCCACTTTAGAGATTTTTTGAACTACTCTCTCCAGTACCAGAAATTATGATACTAAAGCAAATACCATTACACATACATCACTACACAAATCGCAGACATTAATCCATATGAAAAGAAGGGGTGGCCTCCCCTAGTAATTTAATTAGGGCTGTTAACAATGCATGGAGTGCTCTATCGGATATTATTGGATTACGGGGGTGGGTCAATATTTGGCTGGAAGGGTTGCGCGAGAAGTTATATTTAACTTTTGCTGTATACATCTGTGTTATGGTAATAGGAGGCTTGACTCGTGAAGGAAGATCGTGTTTCGGTGGTCTGAATAATTTTGCAGGAATACATAAAACTCTGCACATATACATTCCTTGATTTCAGAAACTGATCAAGTTTTTTTATTTTTAAATACTGTAAGAGTATAATAATAATAATGCCAACACGCATTAGGCCAGCGTGGTGGACTATATGACCTAACCACTCTCAATCGTACTCTCGATTGTAGAGTAGGCCCGTGCCCTGCAGTGGGACGTATATGGGCTGATACAGATACAGATAACAATAAATTTGATTGATGATTATAAATTATATAAATTAGATGATAATAATTTTGATTTGATTTTCAAATATACATAATTTACGTAAATTAAATTAAATTTCTTAGATATTTAAGCTAGATTAACTGATTGGCAACATTGCCACCTCTGTCTACCCCTTCTGAAATATAAGCATGAATTTATTACATCCAACAATGCCTTATCATATAAACATTAATAGAACAATACAATAATCAAATGTAAATTTCTCTAAGCGAAAACCGCAAACTCTACCTAATCAGATGTAGAGCACAAACAGGCTTACATGAGTGGGACATTTTACCCATTATAGACCATAATTGATGTCCCAAAATAATCCATTCAAATATATTAAAGCGTCTATTTATTGCGCCAGTGTGAATAACTTTGTTGGCCATTGTACGGAGATTACTGTCGGACAGAGCCCGGTAGAGCTCATTCAATTGCGCGTGTTTAGCTCTATGTGTTTAAAATATGGTAGAGTTGGAAATAGCGTTTATAGCTGTAACGCATTAGGTACAAATGAGAATTTAGGTTTGTGTTGGGTGTACAATTGTGTACAGCTGAAGGTTAATTTCTGACCATTTTCAGTTCCAATTAGATTTTTCCAGTGGCTAGGCCAGGGTGGAAAATGGAAACAAAAGATGTAGTGAGTCTCTAAGTTCAATTAGTGAATATGTTGACACGTAAACACTTCCAATGATTTAATTAAAAAAACTTATTTCTATATTGATAGTTAATCACCACACACTACAAAGATAAAGGAAACATCTTGAGGAAATCTGTATACCATGGTGATTTGTAATAATTTCTTTGGTGCGTCAAGTCCACAAACCCGCAAATAAGGCCAGCGTGGTGGACTATATGGCCTAGCTACTTTCAATTTTACTCTCGATTATAGAAGAAGACCGTGCCTTGTAGTGGGACTAAGATGTGCTGATACAAATATTTGTCATTCTTCTTTTGTTTTGGTCAAATATCAGCCTATTTTAGGTAAATCTGAAAATTTTGCTTAAATTTACACTAAAATACACTAACGAACAATGAGTATTTCTTCCCTTATAAAAAAAACACGGAACCAACACATCTCCAATTCATATAAACAATCCTTGACCGAATAAAAGATGGAAAAACATTTTTAAGACTAAAAAATCACTTAAAAGCCACCATTGTTCCCTTAAATTGCTGTACAAATACAACCGAAAAAATTTAATATTCCCTCGCATTTTTGACAAACGATCGAAAGAATTGAGCACTTGTGGGTGAAGTGAAACGTTCTCAATGAGTGACCCGGAACCCAGCCTCTCGTCATTCCGAATCCACGCAATTCGTCTTACAAAGCTTCTTAACCTAAATTTCAAAACTCTACCTTATCTCAACTACATAGAGTCTAATTCAGGTTGTGTTGTGGAAGGGTTATACATGGTGTTCGAAATTCAACTTTATTCCCACATTAGTAAGGATTTTTTATCAAATGATTTTATTAAAGGTCTTGAGTTGTGTGGACGTTTGAAAATGAACTTTAATCTGTGGGGGCAAGATTGAAAATGATTTTAAGGGTAAAAGTGTACAGTGTTATTGTGTTTGGCAGTGGAGTATGGCTCGTAAATTATTGTGATGGAAATGTTATTCGTAAATAGATACGTTATCGCGGTTTCAGAAATTCAATTTAAAATATTTTCACATCTTCAATAGTAAGGTGTATAAGTCATATAGATCCAGAGGGATAGGCAGAGTTGGTAGGTATTAGTGCTAGGCATAATTTGCTGATTTCATTTTCGATCTAAATGATAAGAGGCGAGTCTTTGCCCATTAATTAAAGCCTCTGCAAATTTATATCATTATACTAATTTAATTGAAATAATTATAATTATATAATTTAATAAAAGTGTATTATAGACTAATGTACCAAAAACTAAGTTCACCAAAAAATTAAATTAAATTAAAATCTTACTAATTATATAACAAATCACTGAGTTACAATCGAAAGTTACAAGCTATGTTTCAAAGCTCTCATCACAGTATTTCACAATTAATATTGCTACTAGATCAGTAAGGAGACATCTTAGACGTTATTCCTCAAATTCAATTATTATTTACAATTTCATTGTTCGTAACTTAAGTTATATAAATTTATATCTAGAATAGACAATAGTTTCGTTTCGCAATCTTATTTAATTGTTCATTTATTTTGTGATCTTGGTGCTTAGAATAACTTAGGGATTTTAATCACTAATATCTTTACGATTTAATTTATTGACAGAATTTTAAAACATAGTTTACTGGTGGTAGGTCTCTCATAATATGTGAGAGGCCATCTGGGTAGGTACCACCACAATGTCTATTTCTCCCGTGAAACAGCAGTGCAAATGCACTGTTGTATTTCGGATTGAAGGACATTGTAGCTAGAATAACTACTGGACATAATATTATGACTTAACATCTTGTGTTTCAGAATGGCGAGCGCAGTGGAATGTTGCTACTGTTTATGATCGGTCATATCGCTTGCCATCAGGCGAACGGCTTGCTTGTCTCACGATTCAATGCAATAAAAAAAAAACAAAGTTTAGCCAATGGTTTTAGATTTACACGAATATAACACATTGAAATAAAACTATCATTTACGAATTTTATTGCGGATTTGGATTGAAACTATTTTTTTTACCTTACCGACGTTTCGATTACTTTACAGGTTTCGTGGTCACACTCAAACTGAATTCATGAGTTGTTCCAATGGGACAAGACATTCGATAACAAAAATCAGTTTTAAACTATCAATGTATCAGGTCGATGTAAGTAGTTAATTCTATAAAATAATATGTGATTTCCGAGATTCTAAATTGGTACATAAGATAATAACTAGGAAAAAGGTACATTGTACCATTTAAATTTTATTTTGTAATTTTTTTTATTATTGCAATAAATGGCGAGACGAGCATACCGTACACCTGATGGTAAGCGATACAACCGCTCATAAACAGTAGCAGAACCAAACAACACTTTGAATTACAAAGCAGTGCTTGGCACTTCACTACTCTCTCCATCCCGAGACATAAGACGTTAAGTCTCAATATCTCCAGTAGTTACTCTTTCTACAATGTCATACAATGCATTTACACTGCTGTTTGGCAGGAGAAATAGATATTACGATGTGATGTAATTCGTCCAAAACTGTTATGTACAATAAAGAATATATATATAAATAGCTTTATTTTATATGGCTGGTAATACGCTCAAATAGTGAAACAAAATAAGTTTTTAATTTCAAAATAAATACTTTGCAATCGGTCTAGGTGTCTTCGAGCAATCGGTCAACATACATTAAAAAAATAAAGATTCTGACAAATTGTTATCTTACATACATAAATAAACTCACACCTTTTTCCCAGAAGGGGTAGGCAGACGTGCCAGGAAACGCACATTTCACCTTTTACTTTATGTTCGACTTTATGTTCCGTCCCACGATGTGATAGGGGCGAACCTATCGCAATATCGGGTACAAATTTCTGATTCTGGGCTGATAATGAATAGAAAAATCCAATATAACTTTGTCTAACTCGAGATTCGAACCCAAGACCTCAGCTTTGTAACCATACTCTAATACAACTACGTCACCGTGGTAGTCGAATTAATATCCTAATATATTTTAAAATCGGTTAAAGAAGACAACCCTTTCCAATATTAAACTCGTATATTTGTAATACGATTAAATTAGATATCTGCTGCGTGATTTCCATCAATTTGAAATCAATCCGTCAGCCACCCCGTTTCCAAACTCTACACATAGTAGAGCAATATCAGCCGGCTCTACGTAGAGACGGTAGACGCAATCAATACCGGCCTGTGAGAGTCGTTACGCGCTCTCACAGATACGCGTGCTCGAGTTTCGGGCTTTTTAAGATCTCTTTAACGATATGTTGGGATAAGGGGACTGTTGACCTTGCCAGTACGAATATATTTATTTAGAGAATTATGTTCAGTAGGAGTATAAAGTTGTTTATCTAAGCATACGGATTAGATACTAAATTCCATTGTGAAAGTTTATGTAGAGTCACAAATTTGAATATATGATCACGAATATACGCTTCAATGAGTAGGCAGTATCGCAAACTCTACACTTGCTGCCAAAATTCTAATGAGAAAAATTCCAGTAGTATTATTGTATTGTCGTTTTTGTGAAATTATGTCATTGTTGGTCGCGTCAGTAGATGAAAGGTCCTAAGCCTTAATTATTTGCAATAGAATGTAATATAAGTTTTTACACAACTAAATTCATCTATTCGGGTGGAACTTTCGAAGATTTTTGACATTTTAGAAAACATTATATGTGTTTTAAAAAACGGCGTGTTAAAAACTAAGCTTTACGTTTAAGTAAACCAAAAATCTCTTTAAGGTATTTTATCTAACAACAAATGAAAAAATCATTAGATTATAAAAACTACTACACAATTTAACTTCAAGATTGAAAATATAATTTGATTCCAACTAAACCTCTTAACGCAACACATCAACAATTTATATTCCAAACAGCCTTTAAAACCAAAACAAGCGACTTTGAATTAAACTTTTATTTACTTAGAGAAGTCTTAGCCTTCAAGCCCTTAATCCAGATGTTTGTAGATCCTTCGCAACGTGAGTTATCTTTAAAAGATTGATGATATCCAAGTCATAGACCTAACATTCATCTAGTCTTTGTTATGTCGGGTTAAGTTAATATTTTAGCTTTATTGAGTTGTCTGTGCGGTTTTGCCTAACCTTTCTCAAGTATGGTCGTAAAATTAAAGGTTTCAAAGCTTGTAGTCAGTTATTGTTTTACATAAGTTCTGAAGGTCTGTGTGGGAGTGAAAAATCTATGATAGTGTTGGTTAAATATTATTACGCTGAGTAGGAAATATGTGTGTGGCTGCCGTGTGTATGACGAGCGTGTCATTCGCCTTATAGTAAGTTATACGACAGCTCATGTACAGTAGTAAAACTAAACAATACCATGAATTGCAAGGAAATGTTTGGTATTCCCATGAACTCGCCATCTTGAGACATAAGATGTTAAGTATCAAGATATTGAGTAGTTATTCTGGCTACAATGTCCTTCTAACAGAAACAGAATAGTACATTTACACTGCTGTTTGGCGGGAGATATAGACATTGCAGTGGTACCTATCCAGGTGGTCTATTACGTCTGTGAAACCTACCACCAGTAAATCATTTTTTGTGTATACTCATATTTAATGCCTTCATAGGCACGTCTTTATTTGCATGTAAGTTCTACAGGGTATATCAAGACTGCTACCGAAAACGAAGCTGGGTGGTAGTTTTAGCGACTTCAGACACAATGCAACTACATTTTGTGCAAAAAATGGTGACGATTTTTTTTCTATTTTTTTTTTCTATCGTCGTATTAGGGTGGTAAATACATAGTTTTTTCTTAAATAATAGTGTACACCCTTTTATTTTTAAAGACGCTATGGTACGCAAGGCTTTAAATTATTTACCACCTAAACTCGACAATATTTAAAAATGAACAAAAAAATTGTCGCAAAGAAATTGCAAAATTTTTAGTTACATTGTGTTTGTAGTGACTAAAATTACCACCCAGCTTCGTTTTCGGTAGCACTCTTGATATACCCTGTATAAATATTCGATTTATAATATTATTTCTATCATCAATCATTTTGGAAAGTAAGCCCTTTGTGTATTTCCTCAAACGATATGATAATTGAGCCTTCGGTAATTTAAACCTTTAAAATCATATCGATAATTTTACCTGGAAATTTTATACACACTTTCTAGAATCTAATAATAATCTTTATAAAGTTTAATTATTGTTACTTTCTTGAATCTAGTACCAATATAGCAACTAACATGATAAGATTTTATCTTTGCATTTACTTGTACGTCGCTAGGCCAGGGCTCGTTACCATAGCAACGCCTAACCACGTCAAACCCCGCAAATGGCCTGAAATTCCCGCATCAGTCTGTATAATAGTGTGTTTACCCCGCATTAACTCTACTTGACTCTCCCCACTTAATGTAAAGACTCTACGCTCCACTAATGTAATATTATTTGTCTACTGAAACTAAATGTTTGAAATTGTTAGTGGTGAGAGCCTTTTTCATGTAATTTTGTGGAAATTTACAGTATTTTGTAGATCTGGATCTGGATCAGCCCATATACGTCCCACTGCAGGGCACGGGCCTACTCTACAATCGAGAGTACGATTGAGAGTGGTTAGGCCATATAGTCCACCACGCTGGCCTAGTGCGGGTTGGCGGACTTACATACCATATAAATTCTTATGAATCGCTATGGTATGCAGGTTTCCTCACGATGTTTTCCTTCACCGTTTTAGTGCGTGGTGATTGACTATCAATACACACATGACTCCAAAAAGTCAGAGGTGTGCCCTGGGATTTGAACCCGCGACCACCGTGAACATGCTGGCAGCCGCGTCTGGTCCGTTTACCAACAGGCCACCACGCACTTGTACTTGTATTTTGTAGATATATAGTTATATTTTGGCAGTTAATTAGGTCGTCTTATTTGTTTTTGTACAAGAAAAAGTAATAATAAATAATAATACGAGTAATAAACAAATACTTCAACAGTCAGTTAAATAGTCTTCCGACAATACATTAAGATCAATTAAGTCCCGTGTCGTAGTTATCAGAAACTACGTGATACTTTTTGGCCTCACAAACATACATACCCGAGACAAATACTTGTGGGCCTCACACACATTTGTCTCGGTGCGGGGATCGAACCCGTGGCCTCACGTTTACAGCCTAACCAACTTCGCCACAGAGGCTGTCTAAATGGCAGTTACACATGTGACAATGAAAATGTAATTGAATGAGTGTCTTTAAAATGAAATCAGGAAGCGGAAAATTCAACAATATTAACAAAACTTTGATATTACGGACTAAATAAATCTTGACGTGAAACCTTAGACAGAGTTCATGATGGGACATATAGCTCTACCACTCACAAAATAACAATTATTAAGAAACCTATACAACAAAGGAATAAATCTAACTCTACTCAACTGTAGAGGTCATAGTACAACGTCTCTCTAATACAATTATATTAGGTAGAGTCAACGTCTTTTATATTACATTGAACTCGAAACATATTGTTTTGACAAAAGCCAGACTCGTTTCCAAGCGTTGGTAGAGTCGGTAAGTTGTGCGTGACATTAAACTCTACATGGCTCTATGTAGAGCAATGTAGAGCGTAGGTCTCCGGTATCAGATCGGAGTGGGGCCAAAAACGTATTTTGTAACATACGGAGAACTTGGATGTGGGAAATAAGTCTATTTGATTATTATGAATGAGTGTATATTGAACATTTCTATATAGACAGCCTCGGTCGCGCAGTCGGTTAGACGCCGCCTGTGAAACGAGAGGAGAGAAATGTTTGTGTGGCCCACAAAAAATTTTTTCGGGTCTGGGTGTTTGTGAGACCGAAAAGTCTCTCGTAGTTCCTGATACACGACACAACACTCGATCTTAATGTGGGGTCAGAACTATGTATGTGGCCGTTGGGTGTAATTATTACTTTCTCATATATTTGGAAATTCAAAAATATTGGTGTATATCACTAAAAGTTGGTTAGAGATTAGTAGCAAAATTTTCATTCATATTTTCATATTTTCAAAACGTCACCAAAATGTTCATACTAAAAAAAATCGGTTGATCCAAAGATCGTGCAGGACTTAAACTGTAGTACTGATAACTTTTATAAAATAATAAATAAGATTTTCGAATCAAAAATTTCTCATCACATAGGTAACTTTACCTGTTAATGAAACCCTTTTCTTCACATTTCACGACTAATACTTATTGCCAATAGACAAATGAAAAATGCAATAGGTCCACCATTTTACCTAAAATAATTTAATCTAAGAGATTAACATAATAAAAACATACATATATATGTATATATATGTTTAATAAAAGCAATGCAGTAAATAAAGTGACGATTGCATCGCTGGTACATAGCGACGTTCCAACAAATTAACTTACAAGCTTCGTTCTTTGTGCAGCGCCGTATCTTGCCAATAAAATATCTCAACATCGCTTGATAAATATTGGCTTGGATTATTGACTTATAAATTTTCTTTTTCAGTAACCAGCTATGAGGTATTCTAGTTGTGATTCCAAAGTAAGATATTGTTTCTTGAATATCAGAACGTATGACAGTCAAGTCTCAATATGTCACATAGTTCCTCTGGCTACAATGTGTTTTAAACCGAAACTTAACAGTACATTTACACTCCTGTTAGGCAAGAGACTTTTGATAAAATTCTGTGGTACCTGGTGGTAACGAAGGAGACGCGGCTGCCAACATTTGGAATCCCCAACCAGAGGATTCAAATTGTAGGGAACACCTCTTAATTTTTGAATTAATGAGTGTATTGATTGCTAGTTAATCACCAAGCACTAGAACGGTGAAGGAAAATATAGGGGGGGAAACCTGCATACCAAAGAGTATAAAAAAAATATGCCAGACCAGTTTTAAAAAAAAATGTCTACTCTATCAATCGGACGCACTGTTTAAGACCAGTCATGTGTTCAATAGTGGGCTTAGATAGTCCAATAATATATTACCGAATAAAATATTTTCTAAATAAATTGAAAAACCACATCCAGTCCTACCTGCATCTCGGTCCCCTAATAAAGAGGAGTTCACGGCTATAACTCCGCTGAGTTACGTAGCCTGTCCGGCCGCGCTGCACTCGCCGCCCTCCGTACTTCGCCGGGTTATATCTACTTTTATGTGCTGATTTGTATGGTGTATTTTAATTCAGAGTATTAATAGGTGAACCGTATTTAAGACTTACGTTTTTGTTAGGTTTTTAAGTCAGTTCGGGAATAAGTTTTATACAGGGTGATTATTTTTGATCACTTAAAAAAAGTGATCATGAATTTAAAGTCTAAATGTGGTATATTATCAGAATGGCATAGTTTTATAATTACTATCATTCAATACCAGTTTGTAAACACGTTTGCCAAATTTTATCACTGCATGTACCTTTGTACATTGGCATTTACGTTTATGTGTTTTTTATTTTATTTTATTTTATTTGAATTAGGTACAAAAACATTTAACAAAATACAACTTAACTAACTTAAAATAACTTATGCTAATAACAGTGATAAATTTGTTAAACAAAGTATTGTACGCAACATTTAATATAAAGTAACTAATAAAATATAAAAAGAAATATCTTAAAACTAATGTGATTGTTTATTGATCAATACAATCTATCCTATTGATATTATTATCGAGGAGATTCTTTTTAAAACTATTAAAACTTTGGTGAAAAATATCAACATTAGTACTAATAATATAGTTGTACAGTTGACACATTCGATGCAGGGGATTATTAAATGCAATGTTGTTATTACTATGTGGAATAGTAAATAGTCGTGGGTTGCGAAATGTGTGCTTAGGAATAGCAATGTTCAATTGGGATAGCAATTCGTCAGTCAGTATTCCATTAGCAATTTTATGGAGCTGATATAGATCTGCAAGTTTGCGTCTCAAATTTAAATTGAGAAAATCGAAATATTTAAGACGGTCATTATACTCCGGAAGTGAGTGTCGGAAACCATATTTTATACATATTGATCTTAAAAATCTCTTTTGTGTAGATTCGATTTTATTAATGTCCGTCTTGTAAATAGGTGACCATATGGAGGAGCAATACTCAAGCTGTGTTCTAATAAGAGATTTATAGAGTATTGATGATGAAACCAAGCATTTTTCTAGCTTTTGTTTGTGTGTGTGTGCGTTTTAGTTTATTGATTTCGGATTTTCGAACGATTTTATACTCGCAAGTTTGTGTGGTTATAAGTACGTTTGTGAGTTTTTACGTCTGTATGTTCGTATTTTCGTACGTTAAAATTTGATTGTAGTACTTTTTTACGCTTGTAAATAATAATTAAAGCGAAAACTACGACAAGTATATCAGTGTTCTTGTTTAGTATTCATTTAAATAATAATTTTTTTGCTTACTATTTTACGTTGTGAGTGTGTTAAAATGTCGCGATAGATTACATCATATTCACTGGTTGGGAAACAACATTTTTATGTCACAATATTCTTTAAAAAGACACATTAACATTTGTACGCTTATGTTACATATTAGTTCAGTTTACGATTTATTTTGTGTAAAATAAAGTAACAAAAATAACAACACAAACTACACCTCTAAGCCTCTACATCCACACCTCAACAAATCTATCCGAGTAATATATAAGGAAAACCCTAAGAAACTCAGTAAGAGCCGTTATCAGTAATCCATCTCGACCCGATGATCAATACTGAAGGCTCTCAGTATCGAGTGTTTGAGTGGATGGAAAATCATTTATTCCATTATGAGTGCTGATGTGGTTTATTTGTAAGGTATCTCGTATCTTTAGTAATGTAGGTAAGTTTGTATTATTAATTGGTTGAAGGTAGAAATATACAGGTTTAGTACTATAGGATATATCCGAAGACGAAGCGAAGTTTTAGTGACTACAAACATACAGCAATTTCGCAAGAAAACAAGACATATTTTTGGCGATTTTTTTAATATTTGTTCAGGTGCTAAATCCATCTGTATCAGCCCATGTACGTCCGACTGCAGAGCACAGGGCTCGTCTACAATCGAGAGTACGATTGAGAATGGTTAGGCCATATAGTCCACCACGCTGGCCTAGTGCGGGTTGGCGTAAATACAGGTAAATCCATAGCTTTTGCTAACATAATAATTTTAACCCGTGCGTAACAGAGAGTCTTGAAAAATAAAACGGTGTACACTGTTATTTTAGAAAAAAGCTATGTATGTACATATTTGACTGCCTCGGTGGCGTAGTTGTACTAAGGTACGGTTACAAAGCTGAGGTCTCGGGTTCGAGTCCCGGGTTGGGCAAAGTGATAATGGATTTTTCTATTCATTATCAGTCCAGAGTCAGAAATTTGTGCCCGATATGGCGATAGGCTCGCCACCCATCACATCGTAGGACGGAACATACAAGGCGAAATGTGGGTGTCCTGGCACCTCTGCCTACCCCTTCTGGGAAAAAGGCGTGAGTTTATGTATGTACATATTTACTCAAATACGATGATAGAAAAAATGGGAATTTTTTTGCAAAAAAAAAATTATTTGCATTGTGTGTGAAGTCACTCGGTTTCTTATTCGATCCCAATATACCCTGTTGATATACCCTGTATAATAGAAGAATTAATGAATAATTCACAGTTTGTTTCGTTTATTGTTTTCAAACAGTTTGAACAATTTTAAAGTATTTTGTGTTGAATATAACCTTCTTTTTTGTGGCGTATATCTATCAAATATGAAAATAGACTATTAGCTATAAAAATATTGCTGTTGGTAGGCTATTAGAATTACCCCATAACGACCATCGTGTAATTATTGTAAAAGCGATATTGTAAGTGTTCTAAGAGTGTTTATGTTTTGCACTTTATACTCTCTCCAGTGCTCACTCGAGACTTAAATAAATAAATTCACCCAACAGCCACATATATAATCAAATATGTTTTGTATATTATCACAAACTACGAGAAACGCAATGGTTTTACAAACACCCAGACCCATAACAAATACTTGTGGATCACACAAACATTTGTCTCGGTGCGGGGATCGAACCTGCGGCTTCTCGTTTCAGTTGCCGTTTAATTCATTTATTTAGGACCATCAGACGGTGAATACAATAACAAAGTATACATTTACATGAATATAGGGACATTTTCATTGTATACTGGGTATCTCAAGACTGCTACCGAAAACGAAGCCGGGTGGTAGTTTTAGTGACTACAAACACAATGCAACCAAAAATTTCGAAAAGAAACGCGACAATTATTTTTTATGATTTTTTAAATATCGTCATTTTTGGATGGTAAATCCATAGTTTTTGCTAAAATAATAATTTAAACACTTTTATACCTTAGATTATTTATAAATAAAAGGGTATACAGTATTATTTTAAGAAAAAAATGTATTTACCACCCAAATATGGTCATAGGAAAAAAATAACAAAAAAAAATGACGCTTTTTTTTGCAATTTTTTCTGTTGCATTGTGTCTGATGTCACTTAAACTATCACCCGGCTTCGTTTTCGGTAGCAGTCTTGATATACCCTGTATATTACTAGCGGCCCAGCCCAGCTTCGCCCGGGTACAAATAGATTTCTGTACAATAATATGTACGTATTATATATGTATATACGAACTTTATTCTTGAATCACTCGATTTTAGAATTTTAGAGATGTAAGCATACAAAGGGACATAGGGACAGAGAAAGCGACTTTGTTTTACACTATGTAGTGAAGAGACAGTCTCATCATGATTACTAAACAGGAATAGCGAAATATAAAAAAAAAAAAGACGGGTTGCACTCCGGGAGTGCCGGCAGAAGTGAAAACTTGATTATTAACGTTGAGCATGTTTGATATTTTGGAATGGTTAGGGAATAATTTTGCACCAATTGCTTTATCAGTATAAAAGTACTATCATTTATGTGGTAGAATACAATATTCATTTATTGCGCTATCGTACACAAACATGACAATTTATATTACATTAAAAATTTAACACTTTAAAACTATTACAATTATTTTACATTAAAAAGTTTATCCCTCCGAAAAATCAACTTTCATCCATAATTTCAACGACTTTTTCACCATCATCATTACCAGAACTATCATCGCCAATCTCTAAAACTGATACGATAGGTTTATGGTAGCTGAAGTAAGAAACGAACAGTTTTGATTCGAACCTATTTAAATGTCTAATAAAGACCGCATCAATAGTAGTTTTGTATTTCGTTGTGCTAAGATTGCGATCATTCGACATAGTTAAACCGAATTCATTATTTAAAAATTCAATTAATAGTTGATTTTTATCGTCTGCGAAGTTTATGTTGAAATCTCCACTCAAAATCATTGGCAATTCATCAATGCTTTATAAACTGACAGCTAACTGACAGCTGTCTACTCTCCATCCGTCTTACGCTTTTTCGATCAGGTCACGTGTCCTGACGCGAGTTTAAGATTTTATACCCATTACAGAAAAAGTGCTCAACGCCGCTAAAGAAGTTTTCACTTCAAAAATACCGGGGGAAGACCGTGGGTACAGATTGCAAATTACATATAATTTTAGACTGCTGCCCCAGCCTGATCCCATAGTAAAAATAAGAAAAATCGTATTTTGCCTGCTCTCGATTGTCGAGCTCGTCAAGACGATTCCTCTGACTCCAAACACGGGGGGTTTACTTTAAGAAATGACGGAGTTATGCCTGGACAAATATTTTAGGGGAGAGAGGGAGGAATTTGGGGATTTGGTTCCGGCCAATCTGAAGAGCTCACCGAGCCGGTTCCAACGATACCAAACTCGGTGGGTCTACGATCTATATTGGCCGAGATAGGATTGGGGGGGTGAGGTAAATTTTCGGGGTGGGGGTAAGGGAGGGGGGGGGGAGGAAGGTTTCGTGGGGAGGCTAACTTAAATTAATTTTTTGGAGGTAAAATATTTTTTTTTTGGGGGGGTAATTTTTTGCGTAATTTGGGATTTCTGGCGGGGTCAATTTGTAGCCCTCACCAAGACGGTTCCGAGGATACCAAACTCGGTGGGTCTACGATCTATATTGGCCGAGATAGGATTGGGGGGGGTGAGGTAAATTTTCGGGGTGGGGGTAAGGGAGGGGGGGGGAGGAAGGTTTCGTGGGGAGGCTAACTTAAATTAATTTTTTGGAGGTAAAATATTTTTTTTGGGGGGGTAATTTTTGGCGTAATTTGGGATTTCTGGCGGGGTCAATTTGTAGCCCTCACCAAGACGGTTCCGAGGATACCAAACTCGGTGGGTCTACGACCTATGCTGGCCGAGATAGGATTGGGGGGGTGAGGTAAATTTTCGGGGTGGGGAAGGGGAGGGGGGGGTAGGTTTCGTGGGGAGGCTATTTCGGAATAAGGGTGGGGGAAGGCAGGGGGGGGGGGCTATGGGACAATTTTGGAAAAAGTGGGTGAAACTGAAAAAAAAACGAAACAGTAGGCCCAGGCATACATTTTCGCCGCGCTGTAGAGAGGGGATAGCTGTCTACTCTCCATCCGTCCTACTAAGATGTTTATTTGTAAAACGTCATTGCCGTCCTACGCTTTTTCGATCAGGTCACGTGTCCTGACGCGAGTTTAAGATTTTATACCCATTACAGAAAAGTGCTCAACGCCGCTAAAGAAGTTTTCACTTCAAAAAACAATTTAATAATATTACAATAAATTTATAAAACATTATAATTTTAAACGGAAAACAATAACAAAAAATAAAGCACTTGTATATGTGGTATTGTTAATCTACATTACATTACTTTATTTATTCTATGTATATTAAATTAAATTATCTTAATCGACTATGCCACAAAGTCAACTGCATTAGGTGAAATATCGTTATTTTCAAACAATATAACAATTTATGTACCGTCTAAAATTATCCAATGTCGAATATGTTGACTGCAACGATACATTTTTATATTGATATTGAATTTAACTGATATTTCCCCACTCTCCCCTATTTTAATAAAAATCCCATACAATTAACTTGTATTTGAAAACGTTACTTCACACACGATTTCCCAAACGTGGACTTCCATTGTTTCCAACAAACGCATCGCAATTGTATCCACTTTTATGCCCGCCGTAAATCCTACTTCCGTTATTCGTTTTAATTTATTACTGGGGATGATTGTTTTTCCCCTATCCACCCTCGTGTGGGGAAAATTGTAATAAAATTTTGCATCAGTGAATACATTTTGAAATTTAGTTTTTTGGCATAGTATTTGTAAACAAAGGTTTCATGTCACAGGACTTGAATTGTGGTCAAATACTGGTGGCAGGTCTTTTATATGTGAGAGGCCACCTGGGTGGGTACCACCGTAATGTCTATTTTTCCCGTCAAACAGCAGTTTAAATGCACCATTGTGTTTCGGATTGAAGGACATTGTAGCCAGAGTAACTACTGGACATATTGAGACTTCACATTTTATTTTTCAGGACGGCGAGCGCAGTGGAATGCCAAGCATGGCTTTGTAATTAAATAAATAAATAAATAAATAACACCCAACAGTCACATACATAGTCCTGACCCCACACTAAGATCGAGTCTTGTGTCGTGGGTATCAGGAACTACGAGAGACTTTTCGGTCTCACAAACACCCAGACCCGAAAGAAATATTTGTGGGCCGCACAAACATTTCTCTCGGTGCGGGGATCGAACCCGCGGCCTCTCGTTTCACAGGCGGCGTCTAACCAACTGCGCCACGGAGGCTGTCAAGTCAATTCAAGGCGTTGTTTGGTTTTGCTACTGTTCATGAATCGTATCGTTTACCATCAGGTGAACAGCACGCTCGTCTAGCCATTCATTGCAATAAAAAAAAATTAATTTAATATTATATATATATATGTATATACTAGCGGCCCGGCCCAGCTTCACCCGGGTGCATATAGATTTCTCTACAATAATATGCACGTATTATACACATAAACCTTCCTCTTCAATCACTCTATCTATTAAAAAAAACCGCATCAAAATCCGGTGCGTAGTTTTAAAGATTAATGCATACAAACGGACATAGGGACAGAGAAAGCGACTTTGTTTGATACTATGTAGTGATATGGAGACTGTCCCGCCCTCACACCCACCACTGTAACTCCTGTGAGCCAGGATCAACAGTGGCACGCAAAGTAATGACACCGAGCATTGAAGCTCGGCGAGTCTCCGGGAATGTCTAACTTGTCTTTAACCCGCAACGAAATTAATCAGAAAGTTAAATTAATAGGAGGAGTTGGAAATAAATTATTGTCCACTTCCCTCCGTGCAAAGCGGGTGACAAAACATTGAACTGAAGAGGTAAATAACCTCGCAAAAAGACTTTCACAGCCGGAGAAGCCAGCTGTGAAGCACCACGGATCAAATTATTATTACATTTAAATGGGACCTATTATGTGAACTGTTATGCTTGATTCCAGTAATAGGTATGGCAAAAACGCCGGAAAGCACGGAAGTTCTTTCTAGTCTCTACAAGGTACAATGTCACAAGGTCTCTACAATGTAGTGATATATATATATATATATATATATATATATATATTTTTGTACAATTGTTCCAGCAGACAAGCGAATAGATCACCTGATGGTAAGTGATCACTGCCGCCCATGAACATCCACAACGCTTGGATCTTGGATGTGATGGCTCATAAAATAGGGAGGGGAGCGGGAAGAAAAAATAGTGGGAGGAGGAAAGAGGCTTCCGTGAATAAGCCCATATGATTTCTTTGAAGCACAGGTATATTCATTTTTTTATTGCTATCAATAGCGAGACGGCATTCGCCTGCTATCGCTCATGAACAGTTGCAATTCTTGGTATGATACTGCGCTCGCCATCCTTAGACATAAGGTGTTAAGTCTCAATATGTCCAATAGTTACTCTGGCTACAATGTTTTTTAAACCTGAACACAACAGTGCGTTTACACTATTGATTAGCGAGAGAAATAGTTGCAGTGGTACCTACCCAGGCGGCCTCTCACATATTATACCTACCACCAATAAATTATAGTCTAAAATACAACACCGAGCTTCGAGTTTAAATGAAATATTTTAATACCAATTGGATTATTCTTCATTATTTCCATTGACATTCATAGCATGCACGTCGGCTCTAAGGCATTTAGACTAATACAATTTAACAATATAATTTGGAACAATTATACTTAGTACGCCGGGCGAAGGGTAAATCTAAATACAGGGTATCAAGACTGCGACCGAAAACCGAAGTCGTGTGGTAGTTTTGGTTACTATAGACATAATGGAACTCAAAATTTCGATTAAAAGCTATAGTTTTTTGGAGTGCTTTAAATATCATCGTGTTTGGGTGGCAAATCCTAAAAGCTATGGATTTAAATGATACTAAAATGATAATTTGAAGTACACATACCTATGTATACCCCAGCGTACCATAGCGTCATTAAAATGAAAGGGTGTACATTATTATTTTAGGAAAAACCTATGTATTTACAATCCAAATACGACGACAGGAAAAAAATGTCTTTTATTTCTTAAAATTTGTAGTTGCGGTTTGTCTAAAGTCACTAAAACGAAGCTGGGGGTAGCCCAGCTTCGTTTTCGGTAGCTGTCTGGAAATACGCTGTATATAAAATAATAGCTGGATCATCGACGTGCTATAGAAAGAAAGAAATATTTATTTCTCAATCAAATGCTATCACGCTAGACCAAATGAAATCATAGAACACTATGTGATACAATGACACATGTCATGACACGACGCGAGAAGATATTTTTATATGGTAGAATGTAAATATTGAATGCCTCGGTATAGTAGTTTTACTATGGTACGGTTCAAAAATCGAGGTGTCATGTTTGAATCCCGGGTCGGGCAAAGTGATATTAGGTGTTTTATTCATTATCAGCTCGGTGTCAGGAATTTATGCCCGATTCTAGGAAAACGGGCGCAAGCTTCTTAATTCACGTATTTAGAATGTAAAAATTAGGAATTGAAAACTACAAATAAAAAGGCTATGTGCCGGTATTTTTATTGATTGGATAGTAATTCCACTTTTATAAACTATGGGGTAAGCAGACAAAAACATCTAAAAATATAAATAATAGGAACCATGCATTTAATTCAACGGAATCAATTATTTGAAAATAAAAAACATCTTATCCACGTCGCCACTAGAATATTTTTGCAACACAATTAAACAATGTAATTCAAAGCCACCTTATAAGATATTTTAGGTCACCTACGACGAAAAATTAAAACAAAAACCTCTCTTTCAGAGACGCATTTCCATGCGTCCAGATTCACCAACTAGCGGGCGCATTAATAAAATTCAGAAAAGTTCGGAAGGAGTCAAATTACTCGGCGTAATGACATCCGTCAACGTCAATTCAATACGTAGCCATTTAACCAGCAGTGGGACGGCGGGGATGTGGAAAAAATTGGACGAGATTTTCTTTTTTTAGTAACTAAGAGTATTTTGCTATTATTTTTGGATATTCTTTGAAATTCTTTGTGATAAATTGGGTTTTGTGAGTTAAGTTTCCATTTGTTTTGTTTACTAAAATAATGTTTTACTTTGCTTTTTATAGGTTAACTAAATTTATTTATTTATCTTCTCTGATGAATATGTAAATGTCCTTTGTTGTTTAAATCTTAGAATGAATAGTTCAATTTATGAGCGATCACATCGCTTACCATCAGGTGAACGGCGTGCTCGTCTCGCCATATATTGCAATAAAAAGAAATCCTGTGATGGTAACCCACTGGTTTTAAAAGAATTAACAATTTAATTGAGTCGATACCAAATCCTTGGGCTTAAGTAAATCCCTCGCTCATTCGAGTTAATAAAGGCCCTGGTGTGTCGCTGAGGACTTTGTTAGGTTAGCAATGTCATGTCGTCTGGCGACAAACGAAAATAGAATTCAACAATCCCTGTCGACAAAATTGAAGTAAAGTTCAAAACGAAATCAGTGTAGGTACTCAAAACGTACGTAATTTGTCTAAATAGACGCGGTTGCAAGTGGCAGATAAAGCCAATTCGTTCCATTACGTCTCGAAAAAGAACAAAAAAAACAATTGTAAAATCGTCAAAGGAATCTTTTTCGGAGCGTCTCTGTAGTGATCCATGCATGTATATTTTAAAATTACGTAGATTTTTTCTTGCAAATCTGTCTGGCGTCGCGAATTCGTAATAAAACCTTAAAATCCGCGCTAAAAGCTCTGACGTGTGTCGCAAACTAGAAAAGCTACGCGGAAAATAAAATGCCACGAAAATTTTCGTGGAAAGTTCCGCGACACAGATATAATGTGATGCGACTTTTCCGACTTTTCCGAGTTTAATCATATTATTATAACTTCGCTTTTTTCACGAATTCGGAATGTCGCCCGGAATAAAAGGTCATTAGTTTGATTCCCAGAAAATATGTTTTTCTGAATTCATTCAAAATGGAAGCGTAAATAATTCATATTCTCAAAAATCGAGGGCATTTCTTAGCTTCATAAATAAATAATAATTCAAACAAAGATATCAAATGTTGTTTTGTGAGTAAGCAGCCTTTAGAGACTACCAACTTCAGCCTCAAATATATATAATGGATTGCAAAAATATTTCTCTTGATGCTAGTATAGATACTAAATTGCGAGATAAAGTTAAGTCAGCTTCTCTCTCTAACTCTTAAACCAAAGGAAATCAACTGTTAAATATAATACTCCCCTGTAGATCGCTATATAGACCTTTCTGACGCCAACTTACTCTATGTATTATAACAGTTATACAACATCGAATATATAAAGGGGCAGCTTTGTGGACTGCTGGATTTAGGCCTCCTGAAATGTTCTACAGGTTTTTTCCAATGAGATAACCGACCATAGTGATTGTAGTATATAGAATAATTTAAAATACATAACACATACTACAATGCGCATTGCAATAAAAATAATTACTTTGCAATAAACGCTATAAAAGAGGTTGCATAATAAGTAAAAAGTGAAGTGCGTGGTGGCCTGTTGATAAACGGACTAGACGCGACTGCCAACATGTTCACAGTGGTCGCGGGTTCGAATCCCAGGGCACACCTCTGACTTTTCGGAGCCATGTGTGTATTGATAGTCAATCACCACGCACTAAAACGGTGAAGGAAAACATCGTGAGGAAACCTGCATACCATAGCGATTTATAAAAAATTCTATGGTATGTAAGTCCGCCAACCCGCACTAGGCCAGCGTGGTGGACTATATGGCCTAACAACTCTCAATCGTACTGTCGATTGTAGAGGAGGCCCGTGCCCTGCAGTGGGACGAATATGGGCTGATACAGATACAGATACAGAATGGGGTGCGATGTCGGGAACCTCCATGTGGTGCACCCTGGGCAACGTGGGTCATTGTAGTTGCAGTTCTACAACTACTATGGCCGACGGCGAATATCCGACGGGGAGGGCAGGGGATTTGGCGGTCGCTGCCTTTTGCGGTGGCCGCCCCCATCTGTTGTTTTAGGTGGGGCCCATCCCTGGGCCACCCTCCGGTTCTGTCCCGGAGGTTTCGGCGGGCTCGGTGTGCGCTTACCCCGCCACCGGGCGGGCTGTGGGAGTCTCCCTCCCACGGTCGCCGTCGCAAATCGTAATCCGGTCGTGAGGTTTGTGGTCATGTCTCGCACTCCTACCGGACCGAGGGTCTTGGCTTAACAGCCCGGACCGCGAGGGAGTATGCCTCTATAAAAAGTACCCCGAATCCCAAGCGGCGGCGCACCGCGAGGGGATGCATGGCTGATGGGTAGTTCAGTCTCTAGTGCGACCCCCGCCAGAGTACCGGCTGACCCTCTGGCGGGTTACGCTAGGCTTACCCAGGTACAGGGGGCACTGCCTGGGCGGACCTTTCCTTCCCCCATACTCGTGGGAACAGATATGAATGATCCTTTAAAAAACAAAAATCTTCGGCGTTCAGTGGTAGTAGATAGGTTGTCTGACGGAAACGCTTCTCAAGCGTCTAGTCGGGCATCCTCTTTGATGGGTCCACCTGCAGAGAGGATCGCGCCCACCCGAGACTTCGAATCGGAGTCCGGGATGAGCAGCGACTCTTCGCAGGCGTGTAAAAGAGACGCAATGGTGCGAGGGTCCCGGTCTGCCGAGAAGCGGCAAAGGGCCAGTGATGGTGGTAGTGCGGTGGAGACTGACTCCCGTGCTGCCACCAAAAAGAAGCTGAGACGGCGGCCTCTAGCTCCGAAGCAGAGCTCGGCTGCCGAGGACGAGGAAGTCGAAAGGGCACAAGCGGCTTACGACGCAGCTATGGTCGCTGAGAGTGTCATGGAGGCTGAAATGAGGGAGGCAAACGAAGCCGAGCGGCGGAAGGCCAAGGAGGCTCATCCTAATACCAAGCCGGCTTCTAGCGAGGTAGGCCCGGTCACCCGCAGCGAGGTCCTAATGAAAATGGCGGAGCGGCTCCAGAACGTCTCTCGTACGTCCCGACATCTGAAGGGCACCTACGTTCGTGACCTTAACGAGAGTGTGTCGGAGTTGTTTGCGATGGCCCAAGAGACGGCCCCTGCGGAGCTCGCAAGAGCAGAGGCGGAGAAACGTGCCCTCCGTGACAAGGTGACGGCACTGGAGGCGGCCTTGGCTGCCCAAGGAAAGATCCTGCAGGAGCTGCTGGCCGCGCAGCAGCGACCAGTGGTGGAGCTGGCGGACACCTCGGGTGGACCGAGGTTGGATCCCATCATACAGCGCCTGGAGGTGCATATGGCGAGGGTAGACGCCAAACTCGAGGCGTTCGCCATGCGGCTGCCTCCAGAGCCAATCCTCAGACCTCCGCTGGCTGCTGACAGGGCGAGAGCCCATGCAGCTCCTAAGCCGCAGCCCCCTGTTGCGTCGCCACAGGGCACTTCATGGCCAGCCCTAGGGGCAAGAAGAGGAAGGGTGCCCCCCGCAACCTTTGGCCAAACTGCAGCGACAGCCCGACCGGCCGCAGCTGCTGCACCACCGGAGCCACCTCAAGTGGCCGCTAGGGAGTCACGCGGTCGCGTGCGGGGACGCCGTAAACGTGCCCCCAGGTTGCATACTTCGCTCCCGCCCCCCCAACCCGCCACGATTACGGAGGCTCCATGGACGGTGGTGGCTAGGAGGGGCAAGCACCGGATGGCTCCACAGCCAGCCCAGGCCCCGCGAAAGACTGCTCCCAGGCTCCGCCTGCCACGTAAAGCCGCCGTCACTCTGACAGTGTCGCCGCAGGCGTTAGAGCGGGGAGTGACATACGCGCAGGTTCTGCGGGAGATCATCTGTAAGATTGACCTCGCCAGCCTGGGCATTACGGCTGGACTGAAGCCAAGACGGGTGGCCACAGGGGCTTATCTGTTTGAAGTGCCCGGGCCCGAATCAGAGGCGAAGGCTGACTCCCTCCTCGGAAAAATGAGGGAAGCTCTACTATGGTCGGAGGAAGACGTACGCGTCTCCCGACCCGTCAAGACCGCAGAGCTGCGCGTCTCGGGTTTGGATGCTTCAGTCACGCCTGAGACAGTCGCAGCGGCCATCGCCCGCCTCGGTGAGTGCTCCTCGGAGGACATAAAGATCGGGGAGATACGCGCCGAGCGCTCGGGCCTGGGTGCAGTCTGGCTCCGCTGTCCAGTCAAGGCAGCGGAGAAAGTCGTGAAGGCGGGACGTGTCCTGGTAGGATGGGTGGCAGCGGGAGTGAGGCTTCTTGAGCCTCGGCCCATGCGCTGCTTCCGCTGCCTATACAAGGGGCACGTTCGAGTGCATTGTACAGACGAATGTGACCGCAGCGGGCTCTGCTACCGCTGCGGTAAACCGGGACACAAGGCGCGAGAGTGCTCCGCGGATCCGCACTGTACGATTTGTGCAGAAGCCGGGAAACCCGCGGACCACCGGGTGGGCGGTAAGGCCTGCGCTGCATCTTCGGTCCCGCCCCGCACTCAGCGCGGCGTGGGCGCCGGGGCTGTGGCGCGGCCGCCACCGTCCCGCCCAGAGATGATGGAGATCGCCCAATCATAAATGGCGCTGAACTTCCTCCAGGCGAACATCAACCACTGCCAGGGAGCACAGGGCATGCTCGTCCAGTCCCTGGCAGAATGGTCGATACACGTGGCTGTCGTCTCCGAGCCATACTCTGTCCCCGACACCGATGAATGGGCCGGGGACATTGATGGCTCGGTGGCCATCACCACTCGGGGCGCTGCCGGCTCCCCGCTCTTCGAAAAAGTAGCGAAGGGCTCGGGATGTGTGGCGGTTCTGTTGGGAGGGATATGGGTAGTAGGTGTTTATTTCTCTCCTAACAGGTCCCTGGCGGACTTTGAAAACTTTCTCGTCCGTCTGGGGGCCCTGGTGGTGCAAGACAGTCAGCCTCGCCCGGTGCTTGTAGCCGGCGACTTCAACGCCAAATCCTTGGCCTGGGGTTCGTCGGTGACCGACGCGCGGGGCGAGGCCCTGGAGGAATGGGCGATCTCCATCGGGCTGGTCGTCCTGAATCGGGGGTCGGAAAACACGTGCGTGCGGCATAATGGCGGGTCAGTGGTGGATGTGACGTTCGCCACCCCGGCCCTTGCTCGCCGTGTTCAAGACTGGAGGGTCCTGGTCGAGGAGGAGTCGCTGTCCGATCATTTATACATACGGTACAGCGTCCAAGCCTCCCAGGCCCCCGTCCGGTCTGGTGGTAGTCCGACCGTCGGTTTCATGGGCGGCCGGCGATGGGCCGTAAAACGCCTCAATGTGGAGGCGCTGAAGGAGGCCGCATTGATTCAGGCGTGGCTCCCTGTACCGGACGGACCGGTGCGGGTCGAGCAAGAGGCGGAATGGTTCGGGGTGGCGATGTCGCGCGTCTGCGACGCGGCCATGCCCCGGGTCACCCGCCTCCCAGCAAAGCGCCAGGTGTACTGGTGGTCGGCCGAGCTCACTGAGCTACGTGCGGCTTGCCAGGTCGCGCGCCGCCGACTCGCCAGACACCGTCGTCGTCGGACCCGTAGACCCGGCGACGACGAACAAGAGCGGCTCCTTCTCGACCTCCACAGAGAGGCGAAGAGAGCGCTGCGGGTGGCCATCGCACGAGCAAAGGCTGCGGCGAATGATGAGTTCCGGAGAACTCTCGACAGAGATCCATGGGGGCGTCCGTATCGCATGGCGATGAAAAAACTCCGCCCGTGGGCGCCCCCGCTGACTACGAGTCTCCGGACTGACCTCGTCGAGGACGTCGTCGCAGCCTTGTTCCCGGCCACCGAGGAGTTCACTCCTCCACCGATGGCGCCACGTCCATCGGCACCATCGTCGTCATCGGTTTCGGAAAGGGATATCCCGGAGGTTTCGCCGCAAGAATTTGAGGCGGCAGTGCTACGACTGCGGAGCAAAAACTCGGCCCCGGGGCTTGACGGGGTGCCCGGTCGTGTGTGGGTGCTGGCCGTCGAGTCGCTGGGTACGAGGCTCCGCGGCCTTTTCTCTGCGTGCCTGGAGCAGGGCATCTTCCCGTCGCGATGGAAGACGGGCAAGCTTGTCCTGCTCCGGAAGGAGGGGCGACCCGCAGAGTCGCCATCGGCCTACCGGCCCATCGTGTTGCTCGACGAGGTGTGCAAGCTTTTTGAGCGTATTGTTCACGCGCGCCTCGTCGAGCACTTGGAGGACACGGGCCCGGACCTAGCGGACTGCCAGTTCGGGTTCAGACAGGGCCGGTCTACGATCCACGCGATTTTGCGGGTCAAGGCACAGGCGGAAGAAGCGGTGTCCCGGGGCAAAGTCGTGGTGGCGGTATCTCTCGATATCGCCAACGCTTTCAACACCATGCCCTGGGCTTGCATCGGTGAAGCACTGCGGTACCACGAGGTGCCGCCCTATCTCCGGCGCATGGTGCACGCGTACCTTTCTGATAGGTACGTGGTGTATCCGGGCGCCAATGGGTGGCACCGAAGAGCGGTGTCGTGCGGTGTTCCACAGGGCTCGGTTCTGGGCCCACTCCTGTGGAACATCGGGTACGACTGGGTACTCCGTGGTGCCAACCTTCGGGGCGTCGCTGTCGTCTGCTATGCGGACGACACATTGGTGACAGCGACGGCCAGGACTTTCAGGAGAGCCGCCCTGCTAGCCTCATTTGGCACGGGACTGGTGGTTAGCAGGATTCGGCGACTGGGCCTCAAGGTGGCCCTGAACAAGACCGAGGCCGTGTGTTTCCACGGACCTCGGCGTGGGCCCCCACTAGAGGCCCACCTCACAGTGGAGGGCGTGCGGGTTTCCGTCGGCTCGAGCATGAAGTATCTTGGCCTCATCCTCGATAGCCGATGGAATTTCCGCGCGCATTTTGAGAAGTTGTCGCCGAAACTGGTGAAGGCGGCGGGCGCACTGGGGCGCCTGCTGCCCAACACTGATGGTCCTGGCATCCCTTGCCGAAACCTGTATGCTGGAGTCGTGCGGTCCATGGCCCTCTATGGAAGTCCCGTTTGGGCCGAGTCCCTGAACGCTCGTTGCGTGCGCCTGCTGCACCGTCCACAGCGCATGGTGGCGCAGCGAATCGTCAGGGGTTACCGCACGGTCTCGCACGAGGCGGCCTGCGTTTTAGCGGGAACTCTGCCCTGGGAGCTGGATGCTAAGACCCTCTCGTCTGTCTTCTTCGGACGAGAGGAGGCGTCCCAGCGCGGGCAGAGACTGGTGTCCCGAGAGGTCGAGGCAATGTTGGCCTCCCTCCGCAGGACCGCCGTGGAGGAGTGGCGTTCCAGGTTGGAGAACCCAAGTGCTGGCACGAGGACCATCGCGGCAGTGCAACCTGTCCTCCAACAATGGCTGGAGAGGCGCCACGGTGCGCCGACATTCCGGTTGACGCAGGTGCTCACCGGGCACGGCTGCTTCGGTGCGTACCTGTGTCGCGTAGCCGGAGCTGAGGAGTCCGCCGTGTGCCACCACTGTGGCAACTGCCGCGAGGACACGGCCCAGCACACGCTGGAGGAGTGCCCAGCCTGGGACGAGGAGCGCAGCGCTCTCACTGCGGTTTTGGGTGGAGACCTCTCGCTGCCGGCCGTGATCGCCGCCATGGTCGGCAGCCAGAGGTCGTGGCGAGCCATGCTCTCCTTCTGCGAGCGCGTCATGTTGCAGAAGGAGAGCGCCGAGCGGGATCGTGAGCGGAACGATCCCGCTCGTCGTCACCGCAGACGAAGAACGAGGCGCCGGGACGCCAACTAACCCGGCGCCGCAGAGGCCACACGGGGCCGCCTTCCCTATCCTGGCGGCCCCCGAGACGTAGCGCTACAAGCGTAAAATAGCCGCGTGTCACTGTAAGCGGCAGTGCACGTGGAGGCGGTCCTGGCGCGTCTGTTAAGCGGTATCCCGGGGCCGTCTCTTAAGTGCACCGATGGTGGCCAACGCGGGGTTTTTAGTCGGTATTTCGGTGCGCAGACTACGGTAGGGACCCGACCCAGCATCACGTCTCGCTGGGCCGGAAGGCGCACCGGTGAGTCCGACACACCCTCGCCCCTTCGGGGGCGGGATGGTCCGTAAAGGGATTTTCCCCGCGAGAAAAAAAAAAAAAAAAAAAAAAAAAAGATACAGATACAGAATGCCTTAAATATATTATAAAATAGCTAATTAGAAGGACATGTCACGCGTGCTACCCCTGTACTATTTATCCACCACGTGTTTATATTATTGGCTTTCACGTCATTAACTACGTGACAGATTACCTACTGCCGACGTGTACTGACTCGAACACCATACAAATTATCCTAATACTCTTGCTTATACAACATTGGGTACACACAATACTCGTTATGGTGATAAATATTTTGTGATCTTCAAGTCGTCCTTCGATTTGAATTGGTGTATAAGCGGTGAATAATGTGGTCCTAAGTTCGTTTCCCAGGTAAGGGAAATTTAATCAGTATTTATTTAGTATTTAGTGGTTTGTAAATAAAGTGGACGTGAAGTAACTGCTTTATTTATTACAGTTTTAAATTTGTATTAAAAGTATTTATAAAAAAACTAGCGCCCCGACACGACTTCGCCCGGATGCAAATACTTTTTAAATCCAGTCCACATCAGACATATTATTTTGCGTACTAACTGTTTTACATTTGAAATATATGTGATTGCCGTTTAATAAACAGCTTTTCTCCTTTCCATGACTCCATGCATGCAGATCCTATTTTGTCCCCTTTTATCATCCCTATTTTCTATCCCATGCCTTTCCTTTTAGTTTGAAAGAGTAGTATATATACGTATTAGAATTTCACATTCCATGGGAAAAAATTCTGGCTAAAAAGTAGCCGTGTGTTAATCCAAGGGGTCAGCTACCTCTATAAAAAAATCATTAAAATTGATTCATCCATAGCAGGAAGGGTCCTGACTCATCCCCTGGGAACACTATTTTTTCGGGATAAAAAGTAACCTATCTGTTAATCTAGGGTATCATCTACCCCTATACCAAATTTCATCAAAATTGGTCCTGCCGTTTGAGCGGGAAGAACTAACAAACAAACAGGTTTTTTTCGCAGTCATAATATTAGTAGGCTAAACAAACTGAAATATAAATCAAATAAAGATATGAATTAAATACATAAACAAAATGCCCTGTATATCAAAAATTCTTTCGTAAGCACAAAAAACCCAATACCGTATTCCAAAAATTCTACAATCAGTGTCACAAGCCCTTTCAATTTTCCATCTGATTTTTCGTCAATGAGAGCTGGCCCTGTTACACTCCCCTCTTTCACCCCTACCGCCTCCCCCCTTCACCCCTACCCCTGTAGGGTGTTGTCAGACAGATCGGGGTAGTTAATTGAATGTGGATATAGCCCTGATGATCGGAAACGGATGTTTACATTGAGGGACATGCAGGAAGTCTGCGGTTGAAGGTTGCCAAAGGGTGAATATTGGCTCGGGTCAGTTGAGCGTGAGAAATCTGAATATGTTAAAGGGAATGATTAATTTCTATTTAGGGTCCATAAGTTTTGCACAACTATTTAAATCTTATAGAGCAAGAGCCCGTGGCCACCAGACTTTCGTAATTTTATAAAAGCTGAAAGTTTGTCTGCCCATGCCTCTGACCACAGAAACTCTGACATAGGCATCACGCGATCAGCTATTATGAAATTCCATTTTTGGTTGCTTTGAAGATTATCAGGTTCAATGTGTCTGGCAAGATGAAGGAACAATCAAGTGTCTAAATACCAAGGAAATATTCGTTAATAGTTGCCTTAATAACATATATAAAATTCAGCTTTTATACTATAACGCTGGCAAAAATACATTTTGTTAAAGTTTGAAGGTATCTTAATATTTAATAGGTAATTTTTTAAGTAGCTACCAGTTCTTTTTAATTTACAATCATCTACGTCTCAAAATGAAACGCCAATTTGCATATTTCCAATTTACAACGACGAGCTTTGATTCAAATTTTAATTATAATCTACTTGGACAAATTTTCAAATAATCCTTCTTATTGGACTTTTTCTCAAATAGATTTTAGATTTATACCTACTTCAAGTTTAAATGGTCATTGACAGCCTCTGTGGCGCAAATGGTCAGAAGCTGGTAGCGAAACGAAAGGCAGCGGTTTCGATATCCATACGGAAACAAATATTTGTGTGAACCACAGACATTAATTACCGGTCTGGATGTTTGTTAAACCGAAAAGTGTCTCGTAGTTTCTTATACCTACAACACAAGACTCGATATTAGTGTGGGGTCAGGACTATGTGTGTATGTGACTGTTATAAATAAATAAATAACACCCAACAGTCACATACATAGTCCTGACCCTACATTAAGATCGAGTCTTGTGAATTACGAGAGACTTCTCGGTCTCACAAACACTTAGACCCGGAAGAAATATTTGTGGGCAGCATAAACATTTCTCTCGGTGCGGGGATCGAACCCACAGCCTCTCATTTCACAAGCAGCGTCTAACCAACTGCGTCACGGAGGCTGTCTGTTAGTGTGATTATTTATGGTCTCGTACCAACATGTATAGATATATGTATAGATTATGGACTATCAAATTCTGAAACAGAATCCCAGGCCAGGCAACCTCCTTTACGTAAGTGTTATTTCTATAAGAGCTCGACAAAATTTCTACCACACACCTAATAACTATACCGTCTAATAGAGTACGCAATCTTTCTCAAAGAACGAAACGCAACAGCAAGATTATTACTTTTTTCTGGTTGCAAGTCTGTCACATATGAGAGGCCGCCTGGGTTCCACTGCCATGTCTATTTCTCCCGCCGAACAGTTGTGTAAATGCACTGTTGTGGTCCCGTTCGAAGGACATTGCTATAAAAAAACTGCACGTCTGTTTTTTTAAGACGACAGTTCCATCTCATCCTAGTACTTTATCAGATCATACAAATATACATACATAATATAATATAAACGCACGTGTTTTACCCAGAAAGTGTAGGAAGAGGTGTTACCAGTACACAAACGTTGCGCTTTAATTTTTTTATCCCAAGATGTCGAGCACAAACCGATTTCGCGATAATAATGAAAAGAAAAATTAAATTTTACTTTGCACAACTTGGAACTCGAACGCGAGACTTCAGCATTGTAGTCTTTCCTTAGACTAATGAAGCCACTGGGGCATTAAACAAATATCTCATTATTATTTAGATAACAATTCATATTAAAACATAAGTCATATTAAACAAGCCTCATTCCGACACACACGTTCGTCGCGAACCAAAAACCCTCACAAACAGTCTGATAAATAATACACTTAACAGATAACATTACGTACAATATTTTTCATTTTCACGTCTTTTTAAATTTCTAATACTTTTCCCGATTTCCCTTCATTCAAAAACCAACTCTACCTCTTCGACTTACGAGTTAAATTCACCTTTTTATATCCACGTTGCATGCTGTGTGAAAATTTCAAAGGAAATCCGACTCTACTAGTTTAATATAGAGTTTATTTTTGATTGCTAGAGGTTTTTGCATGCTGTGTAAAAATTTTAAAGGAAATCCGACTCTACCAGTTTAAGATAGGGTTTGTTTTTGGTTGCTGGAGGTTTTGTTGCGTGGATACCGGCGTCACGTATAATATTAAGCCACGTAGGACGGCGCGACAGTGCGCGGTTGTCGCTTTGCGTGAATATTCTGATTTATACGTACACGTGACGTCACCGCTGTCGGCTTGTCGCGTTAATATGTGCGAGGATTTTTAATTCACGTGGTTTCATTTAATGCTTTAGTTATGGGAGATTAATTTTATTGTATTCTTTACTTAATTGTGTACCAAAAATCTTAATGGAGATACGTATAAAAATATATTTAAAAAAATGTTTGTATAAAATTATAATGCTACACAAAAAAATGTGTGATATAAATAATAATTATTTGTAATATTTGAAACGTGAAAAATATATTTTATGTACCTTTTTTGTCAGAATAAAATCTATTGTGAAATATTACGGTTTAAAGCTTTCTTACGAAACAAGTTCCTTATACGACTAAGAGAATACATTTAAAGGTCATGTCGTTTACTCATCTGAATGCCAAATTTTCAGGTAAATTATTCAGCTACAGTAAAACAAATGCTGAATATAATATGCCTTTTCAAAAATCTCTCACAATGACCTTTTAGAAACAAAATTTTAGTAATTTTTTGCGATCTTACCAGGCCATCCAATTTTGTTAACCAACCATAAGAATAATTTTGTGACTAACCAAAATGATAATTTTACTAAAGATATTTGACAGCCTTTATCTCGGGACAGTATTTGTCTCGGGTCTGGGTGCTCGCGATACTGAAAATTCTCTCGTAGTTTCGCATACACGATACAAGACTTAATTGATCTTAATGTGGGGTCAGGACTATGTATGTGACTGTTGGGTGTATTTATTATTATACGATTACTTTTTTACTGCCTCGGTGGCGTAGTTGTACTAAGGTACGGTTACAAAGCTGAGGTCTCGGGTTCGAATCCCGGGTTGGGCAAAGTGATATTGGATTTTTCTATTCATTATCAACCCAGAGTCAGGAATTTGTGCCTGATATAGCGATAGGCTCGCCACCTATCACATTGTGGGCCGGAACATACAAGGCGAAATGTGGGTGTCCTGGCACCTCTGCCTACCCCTTCTGGGAGAAAGGCGTGAGTTTATGTATGTATGTATGTATTACTTTTTTAAACTTTTGAAATTCAGATATTTTAGCTGCACGAAAACAGAACAAAGATGAGATGAAGTTTATGCAAATACGCACGCTTTGTCTACATCGTATTAACTGTGATACTCCATTGTACTAAATAAGGATTTATTTGTATAAATCTTGATTTAGAAGGCAGCGTGCTTTGAATTGCCTTCCACGATGTCTCTTATATCCCTTTTTAACGTTTTTATTGTGGTTTATGAGATATAAGGAGTTAAAGGATCCTTCGAGAGAGTTTAGAGAAGGGTAGGGCACAACATAAACATATCGAGCGGCATAACTAATGTGACCATTTTTTTTGTCAGGGCGGGACATCTGTGGAATGAAATAATTATAAAATTTTACAAGTTTTTATATAAGTGTGAAACTCGGAATTTTCCGAAAAACTAAATTTTCATAATCAAAACAGTTTTCATTACTGCGATACTCAAAGCCTCGGTTTTAGCATTAGATCACTAAAGCATTTTGAGCGAGGAATACATTTTAAACTATCGTTTTGTCTGTTTGCAAGAGCGGGAATATATCGGCCTTGCTGGGGACACCGGGACAGACTTCCTGAAAGCGGGACTGTCCCGCCCAAAGCGGTACGTATGGTCACGTTAGGCATAACCCTTAAGTACCTTTTTTGATTGGGATGAATGCTGAGATGAGTTTGCTATTTAACTGATGTTAAGCGATAATACACTTTATGGATAGTAGCAAAACCAAACAACACCATGAATTACAAAGTAATACTTGGCATTCCACCTCGTTCGCCATCCTGAGACATAAGATGTTAAGTTTTATTATAACCAGTAGTCATTCTGGCTATTATATTTTTCAAACTGGAACACATAAATGCATTTACCTACCCAGGTGGCCTCTCACATACCGGGTAATAAGAGTGCTACCGAAAACTAAGCCGGGTGATAGTTTAAGTAACTTCAGATATAATGCAACTAAATTTTGTGCAAAAAATTGGGACGAATTTTTTTGGTTATTTTTTTTCTAGTTTCTAGTTTTCGGTAGCAGTCTTGATATACTCTGTATGAGAAAGCTACCACCAATAATATACAGATGTCAAATGGTAAAAGACATTAATTAATACCACTCTATCCAGATCAATGCAATGCAATTTTTAAAGCTAAAAAATAAGAAAATAAGTAAAAGAAAAGGAGCAAGAGAAGAAAAAAATAAAAATGACGAAAAACACGTTATCATTTTTAGCTTCTCTACATTCAATTTATATAGAGTTTTTTCCTATTATTTTTTTCATCTTTTTTTATACTTTACACTTATCAACATACAATAACTAAATTAAATGAACTCCAATTCAGTAAATATAACAAGAAGTACACATCCGGCATTCAGTTCCCGCATGCTTCTCTGCAGAATGTTTTATATTACAAAGTCAAATGCAATCAATTTCTTCCCGACTTGATTCAGTTGCATCCCGTACCACCTGTGGAGTATTTGTTGAATGTAAAGTGTACATCCATACATAAACTTACGCCTTTTTCCTAGAAGAAGTAGATAGAGGTGCTTGTAGCAACTAGTACACTGCTCACCCACGTTTCGCCTTATTTATTCTTTACCCTGTCGTCATATCGGGTACAAATTATTGACTGTGGGCTGATTATAAAAAAATCTACTATCACTTTAAGTGCGTACTGCAACATGCAACTGGCTACCAGTTGGTAAGTAATAAAGCTGGAGCACAAACACCTACTCTCATATTTGCTTTATATAAATTCTCCAGCAATCCGTTATATTACTGAACAGGGTATAATGACGCATATACTGGGTTCAATTAATATGTTCACGGTGGTCGCGGTTTCAAATCCCGAGAAACACCACTGATTTTTTAGTCATGTGTGTATTGATAGTTAATCACCCCGCACTAATATGGTGAAGGAAAACATCGTGAGGAAACCTTATATGCATTTTTATGGTAGGTAATGTCCGCTCACCCGCACTAGGTCAGCGTGGTGAAATAAATGGCCTAACCACTCTCAATCATACTCTAGATACTTCTAGATCCGTGCCCTGCAGTAAGAAATATATGAGCTTATACGATATTTTCAAAGCTAAAGCCAAAGCCATTATTCAAGAGGTTTTGCTATTGTCCATGAGCGGTCGTATGGCTTATCATAAAGCAAATGTCCCGCTTGTCTCGCCATTGCTTAGTAAAAAAGTTATCAACTACCCAACGTCGCTAATTTTCCTATTCCAAAATATAATGAGAAATCAATTTCCTAACCGCAAAACTTAATTTAAATTACTTTTGCCATATACTTGCCTAGAACTACAAGCAATAATATATTAGTATATATCACTGATGTCACGATCATTAACTCTATACAAAAACGCGGCGCGACTGCCCCGTATGGATTCCAGCTTTATTTCACGTTAGAATGCAATTTGTAAGCGGTACGTCGCAGTTTCGCGGGTTATGGAAATAGCCCCTAAGGAGAAAGTCAACGTTTTTTTTAGTTTTATCACTTTTGTGAGGTTAGATCTTGTGAAAGTTTTCAAATACTTTTATGAACGCCTAACAAGTAACCAATACAGAAGAACGCGTCCATTTTTGCTTAGTGGTAGTGTGTAAGGACTATGTGCCTTTTTGTATAAGGTTCTAATCCCCCGTAGGACACTTATAAATGATCTATTTTATTCTAGATTTTGGTTTTAAAATCTCGTACGTAATGGCTGTTATTTCAATGTATTATTATAATAACCTGTAAAGCATATAGAAAGTGCAATGCCCGATCTGGAATTTGAACCCAGTACTTAGTTGTCACGATACACACATACCTACTACTGGACTAATAAGGCTACTACAAATGCATTAATATTTAAACGATGAAGGAAAACATCGTGAGGAAACTTGCATACTTGTACCCGACCACCAGCAGGTGAAGTAAATACTAAATACAAATTTAATTAAAACCTCCTTCAAATGTCTCGTAAACCCCCAAACCCACCCTAAAACGCTTCGTCCGACGCTGCAATATCACATCATTCACCTGACCCGTCGGGATCTTATAAATCGCCCGTAATAAACCGTGAAATATGAAGTGTCGAACGTCAGTCGGAGATTCAATATAGAAGCGGTATAAATCAGCTGTGACGGCAGGTGGACGGTACTGCGGCCGGTTGTATGTGTATGGATGAGGACCCTTATTTTGTTTACGTATTTTTGGAGTTTATTTGCCTTTTTACAGCATAATATTATGGATACAGTCATTGGTCAAAAACTAAGAATAGACCCTTCAATACATTTGGAGTTCTAAAAAGATTACCGAGAACATTGCAAAATAAATATTAAGTTAATTTAACAGATTTCATTTTCGTCGTGATAAGAAAATATTATCTTCATTTTTATTAAACTTTGTGTCATAATGCAAGCAAGCATTTTAAACGTTTTTCGAGCGACGACATTTAATGGAGCGCGTGCATCACTTACATCGGACCATTTCACGCACTTCCAATCCTGTCCATATATTTATGACAATTGATACAGTGTTTTTTATTGCGATGAATGGCGAGCATACTATTCGCCTTATGGTAAACGATACGACCGCCCCTGGACTGTAGTAAAACCAACACTATGAATTATAAAGCAATGCTTGGTATTCCACTGTCCTCGCCATCCTGAGACATAAGATGTTAAATCTCAATATATCCAGTAGTTACTCTGGCTACCATGTCCTTCAATCCGAAACAGAATAGTGCATTTGCACTGTTGTTTGTAAAGTATTTCAAGGTGTACCGCCTCTTTTAATAAATATTTCCTTATATAACTAATCCAAAACAACTTTCGTCTAAGCACGTCCCAAAATACACGAAGCGAAGCAAACCTAGTTACTTACATATTAGAAATTATATGAGAAGAGTTTTGTCATGAAAGCGTACTTAAGAGCCCGCTTACTTGGTTAATTGAAGGCGCTAACTCGCGCGGCGGCGGTTCATAATAAGGTTTGTGAATATGTAACAAGGAGATAGGTTGTTAACCGTTCGTTTACTTAGAAAATTAAAAATGAATACACAAGCCCGACCCCACCACTTTATCAGCCCATATACTTCGCACTACAGGGCACGGGCCTCCTCTACAATCAAGAGTACGATTGAGTGTGGTTAAGCCATATAAGTCCACCACGCTGGCCTATTAGGCCATGGCAGCGGGTTGGTGGGCTTTACATGCCGTTTAAACTACTACAGTATGCAGGTTTCCTCACGATATTTTCCGACACGGTTATAGTGATTAACAAGCAATACACACATGATTCCGAAAAAGCAGATGAGAGCATGCGGTCAGTCGTATTTAGTCCGTTTACCATCAGCCACCACGCACTTACCCCACGCTAAGATCAAGTCTTATCAGAAACTACAACAGACTTTTCGGATCTCACAAGACACAGGTCCACACATGGATTGCAAAAACATTTCTCTCGGTGCAGCGATCGGCTCTAGTGCCACTCCATTCATTCTCTCATCATACTATCTAACGTCTTGGATTATCAGGGTGGTGGAGAAAAACATGGTGTTATTTATACACCATAAACATCTTATATAAGAAGTATTTCACTGTCACAAAATATTTCTAAGCTTTACTAAAATTTGTCGCAGAGAAATTTCAATTTGGAATCGTACCCGCGTATTTTAATTTTACAGCCATTTTATCCAACTATTCCACAGGGAGTGTTGCTATTAAACATAACAAACTCAACAAATAACCTTGTTACACAAACTTTTCAGCCAATAATGGATAACTATCATTATAAGACTATGTAGAGTCGCTAAGTTCAAACCAGAGCTGTAAGTTAGAACTCTACTCTCTACTCGAGCACAAATCTGCCAAGTTACCCGCTCTACTATATTGATACTATAACTTACACTTTATTACTCGGGATGCATAAAATTACAAAGAGTTTTACAAGGGAGATGTTCAGTAAAGGACCTTGCATACTGGCGAAGCATACTGGACACTCAATTATGTGAAAATATGAATTATTATTTTTTTTGTATTTTCTAAAGTTGTCTTTCTGTCGTTTAATAGAGAGAAAAAGAGAGAGAGAGAGAGAGAGAGAGAGTATTGCTGTTTATCATCTATACTAAGATATAAAGCTGAAGAGTTTGTTTGTTATCTCTAATCTCTGGAACTATTCATTCGAATTGAAAAAATATTTTTGTGTTGGACAGGTCATTAATCGAGGAATGCAATAGGTTTTATATCATCACACTACGATCTTTAGAAGAGAAGCAGTAGTGAAAAATCTACGAGATACGAGAAAATTTTAATCGTTTTTCGTCTTCCGATTATTCTAAAAAGTTTTAAATTGATACTTGGAACATTTTCGCCGTCATTTTGAAATATGTATCTCCACCCAAGCGGAGCCGAGCGAACCGCTAGTAATACAATATGTATATATAGTTCTTTATAAAATACCACTAGGTATTAAAATAACTGTAAAATATTGTACAAAGATATAACAAACTGCCCGGCCGTTTGAGGGAATTAAACGCTTCAACTTGAGCCTGAAACAAAACGCTCTTTTTGCCACCATTAGTTACAATTAGTCTCGTTAGTGACATTGTACAACTTTGTTAATTTTTCTTTGTTTTTATTAAGTTCTTTTTACTCTTTTAAGGTTAAAATGACGAGCAAAACTTAATAGGTGTCACACCTGCTCATTAATACGAGCGAAATCAGACAGATTTTATAATTAAATACTGCATGGTGCAGCGTTGTGATAATCCTCCGTAGATATACGTGATACAAGTAATTCGTAGAATTTTATTATAATGCAAAAGTTAGTTACCTGACTGCGTCATAAAGGATGATAATGTGTTTATCAATTTATGTATATTTTCATTATTGTGATACCCACGACACAATACTATGACTATGTATGTGACTGTTGGGTGTATTAATTATTGGATAAATATTAATATCGACTTACAGAACTCCCACCATAAATAATGGTACAACACCCAAAATAGTTATCCACGTTGGTGTATCGCGTTTCGAGAGCATCCTGTATATATTCTGATATAATCAGGTTAACACAATAGTTTTGACACTTCGGTGGTCACTCTGGTTTGAATTTACTGCATTGCAGTATCTTTGTCGTATTTGTATCAGCGCATATACGTCCCATTGTAGAGCGCGGGCCTCCTCTACAATCGACATTACAATTGAGATTGGTTAGGCCATTTAGCCACGCTGTTCCACCATACACATTAAATTCTGACTCATTCTCATTCAATAAAAAATAACATCTAAAATAAAATATACTATCAAAATAAAGCTTCACAATTAATAACTCAAAGTACCAGAAACCAATTCCTTTTAAATCCAGTATCTTAATTGTCCGGATCACTGCAACGGACCGTGTGTCTTCCCCTTAATCCTTATCGGGATAAAAATATTCCCCCGGGAACACTGAACACGTGGCGACCCGATGTAGAACTTATAGAGCACTATTTCACTGGTAGAGATAGATATACACATTTTCCTAAAGTGTGAAAGGGTCGGGTGATAACGATTGGATTTGATAATACGTTTATAAGTAACATGTGTGGAAGGAGTTTTTATTGTTTGCTTATATTGGAATATTCAATAGCATAGTTATTTTATTGCAATGAATGGCGAGTCGAACATGCCGTTCGCCTGATGGTAAGCGATACGACCGCTCATGAACAGTGGCTAAATCAAACAACATTACATTGCTTGGCATGTCACTGTGTGCGCCATCTTGAGACATAAGATTTTAAGTCTCAATATGTCCGGTAGCTACTCCTACACCAATGTCCTTCAATCCGTAACACAACAGTGCATTTACAATGCTGTTTGGTAAGAGAAATAGACATTGCATTGGTACCTGCCCACGCAGCCTCTCAGATATGAGAGACGTACCACCAGTAAATTAATTTTTACCGACGAACATATTTTATACATAAACTAGTAATCTCACTGACTTCGCCTTGGTGCGATTTTTCCAATTATACTCTACATTCAATAATAAAAATAAATGAATAATTAAAAAAACTGTTTATTGCTTCAACTTAGTTACAAAACAATTAAGAATGATCTGTAGTGCCATGACAGGTTATACTGTTCTTCAATTTAGTACCGAACAATCAAGGAATACATTTTTTTATAAATGTTGTAAATTGTTTCTTATATTTACTTAGCAATTCTCAAATACCTGCCATTCCTTCCTTAAGAATTAAATTAGTTTAATAAAATAGATATATTAAATTTAATAAAAAGTAGTTTAAGTGCATCCCTAGATCATCTCTTTAGAAAATTTTATTACTATTGGCTTAATGTACTAGCCAATAAAAGGCAAAAGAGCTTCTTTGACATTTATAACTCACTGTCCTAAGGGGTGAGTACTTGTTTTAAATAAATACGCGCAACAGTCACTGGTGGTAGGTCTCTCATATGTGAGAGATCATCTGGGTGGGTACCACCGAAATGTCTTTCTCCCGTGAAACAGCAGTGTAAATGCTCTGTTGTGTTTCGGATAGAAGGACATTGTAGCCAAAGTAACTACTGAACATATTGAGACTTAACATCTTATTTCTCAGAATGGCGAACGCAGTGAAATTTTGCTGCTGTTTATGAGCTGTCGTATCGCTTACCATCAGGTGAGCGGCTTGCTCGTCTCGCCATTCATAGAAATAAAAAACAAAAGTCACATACATAGTCCTGACCCCACACTAAAATCGAGTCTTGTGTCGTGTAACAGAAACTATGAGAGACTTTTCGGTCTCACAAACACCCAGAACCGATACAAATACCTGTGGTTCACACGAGTATTTGTCTCGGTGCCGGGATCAAACCCGAGCCTTCTCGTTTCACAGCCGTCGTTTAATAAACTGCGCCATGGAGGATGTCTATTTTCTGGATAAAAGATACTCTGTATTCTATTCTGCACACCTGAAAACTTGTATGGAATACTAGATGCTGATTTGAGTAATTAAGACGTGACAGTGTAACAAGCAAACATTCATGACAATATGATAATGGGTCAGGACCATGTATGTGACTGTTGGGTGTATTCGTTTTATTTTTAATATTACATACATACATAAACTCACGCCTTTTTCCCAGAAGGGGTAGGCAGAGGTGCCAGGACACCCACATTTCGCCTTGTATGTTCCGTTCCACGATGTGATACTGGACTGACTCTGGGCTGATAATGTATAGAAAAATCCAATATCACTTTGCCCAACCCGGGATTCGAACCCGAGACCTCAGCTTTGTAACCGTACCGTAGTACAACTACGCCACCAAGGCAGTCTTATTTTATATCTTATTATTAATATTAGAAATGCTTTTTTTTATTCTCCAAACAAAGAAAATAATAACAATGATAAACGGATGAATGCTTCAATACCATTGCGTTGCACATCTTTCTACGCGTCAGTAAGCAGAAAATCTAAATTGAAGTAATGAGATTACAAATAAAACTATTTTACAGATAAAAGTGAAAAAGTTTCTTTTTTCTTAGAATATTGGATTCATTGAGCAAAGCTTTAATAAGTAATTGAAACGGAGTTCCATGAGTATTGATCTTTGAAAGATGTTACCTTTTGGCGCCGCGCAGCGCCTACATTCCAGCTTTATTTAATATTTTTTTTGTTTAAATTTATCTTTAAGATGTCATTCTCTTATAATCACAATATTACTTTTTTTTTTTTTATTATTGTAACACTCAAATCACTATTTTCTTAATTTTTATTGTCTATGTCAATGTCAATGAAGAATCACTTTTTTTCAAAATGTCACAATAAAAACTAACGTAGTGATTTAAATTCTCTTTGATCACTACTACTTTTTGTAATCACAACTATGTAAAGGCTCAAGCTGCCATTAAAACAAGTTTCCACAAAATTTTCGGGTTTATTTTCCACAAAAATACGACTCGCAAGTGTCTGATCAGCAGACACCTTTCTTTCTAGTCGGCGTAATATTGTAAACTTACATAAACAAACAGAAGGTGTAGGCAGAGTTGGTATCAGGACACCCACGTTTTGCCTTGCATTTCCCGTCCCAATAGTGATAGAGGGCGAGCCAATCGCCATATCGGACACAAACTCCTGACTTCGGGCTATCATAAAAATGCAATATTACTCGCCCGATTCGGGATTCGAACCCGAGAACGATAGGTTGTTGGTTCAATCCCCGCACTGAATTAAATGTATGTTTGATGTACAAGTGTTTGGTTCACTTCTTGGCTTTCTTTGAATTAAAAACTTTCTTATTTTCTGATACCTTCGACATAAGACTAATTGTTTTTAAGTTTGGGATTCGAACTATGCATTTTCATTGAACATTAATTATTTATTTTATTTTATATGTATTTGGAAAGCTATAGACTTAGGTCTATAGCTTTTGCAATAGTTTTCTTTATGGGTTTAAGTTAGTTTAAAGACAACTATTGCTCTATTGCAAATTCCTTTACGAATAAAGATCGTCTCTACAAAAAAAAAATCGAACCTTAAACTTTCATTTTCATTTGTGATGAGATTGTAAAAGTAAAGCTACGTAGAGTCGTCTCTACTGAACCGGAGCAATCATACCCACTCACAATGAGTCTACCCTATGGCTGCTGGTTTATTGTGCCCATTCACCCCCTAATTTAGGGGTCGATATGATAACAGGGTGCGGTGCGGAAGTATCAATGCAGAGCTTTTTAGATCCATTGGTGTGAAAAGATTATTGGGCTTTTATCTATTTTGTCAGCAAAAAGATAAATTGCTATTCATTATTGGATTAATAATTTTATTTTTGCATTGAATATAAAATTCTCGCTCAAACTGAATTTATTTCTGTCGCCATCCATAGCAATACGAAATGTAATCAGCCTATTGAAATAAAACAATTATTTACGGATTTTATCGCGATTCGTTTTTTTTTTTTCATTTTCTATCTTTCTGATGTTTCAATTACTTTACAGCATTCGTAGTTGCCAACCCGCACTAGGTCAGCGTGGTGGACTATACGGCCTAACCACTCTCAATCGTACTCACGATTGTAGAGGAGGCCCGTGCCCTGCAGTGGGACGTACATATATGGGATGATACAGATTTGTGGTCACGGCCAGAGCATTAGAATCCGCCCCGCGTCAATCACTCATAATTATCGTCTCCTTGACTGTAGAGAAGGCCCGTACCCTGCAGTGGGCTGATACAGAGAAATTTATAACAGATTTTTGAACCCGATACACTCACACAATTATTGCCCCACATGATATTTGAATCCAGAACCTTACAGTTTTATTGGTAGAAACCGTGATAACGCAAGGAAAAAATAGAGAGAATGTGAAACGAGAAAAAAAAACATCAAGAGTTCAGTTTTCCTTTTCTTTTTATAGAATTCCAAAAAGAAATGTAAAAGTACGTAACCTTATAATTAACGATACAAAAGTTATTCATAATTATATATTTTTTTATCCCGGTATCCCGAAGTTGGGAAATCTAATTGTACTTTCCAAAGTCGCTAATTACGGGGTAAGAAGGACGTCTGTCACTCCCCCCCCCCCTCTTTTCCTCCACCTTCCTTTCCTCCCCCACCAGCTGGGACCTTTGATTCATCAAGAAATATAAATCATTAACATCAAAATTAGAAACAATGTCTTGAATTATATTTTTTGATGTCAAAATGTATACAGAATTGATAGTGATTTATTCTTCTGACGTTTCGCCTTACATATATGTTCCATCTAAATGTGATAGGGGGCGAGTCTATCGCCATATCAGGAACAAATTTCTGAATCCGGGCTGATAATTAATAGAAAAAAAATAAAACCGACTTCAAAACAAAAAACCACTAAACACTAAAAAATAATAAAAAAATAAGTACCACTGCAAACCAAAAAAATATATTTATTTCATTGTACTTATTGATTAATTGCCTTAATGACTTGAATAGCCAACAAATCAAAATATATGCGTAACATATTGAAGGCGGGTCGCCCAGTACCAAACATATAGATATTTAAATTAATTTATGGCATAGGTCCTACATGTATGGTACTTGGCGGCCCGCCTTCAATATGTTACGCATATATTTTGATTTGTTGGCTATTCAAGTCATTAAGGCAATTAATCAACAAGTACAATGAAATAAATATATTTTTTTGGTTTGCAGTGGTACTTATTTTTTTATTATTTTTTAGTTTTTAGTGGTTTTTTGTTTTGAAGTCGGTTTTATTTTTTTTTATTAAAAATTTTAGTTATTGTTATCTTTTTAGTGTTGATAGGAATTTAAATGAAGAAGATTTGGTCCCCACAAGGAATATGTTCTTTCCGATGATAATGAAATCGCTAAAATCGGCTAAAAGCTGCCAAAGATATTGGAATATTGACATGTTTAATATTTTTTCTCTACCCCCCCCCCCCTCCCTTCGCGCCTACCCCTTTTTCCCTCAACCACTGTAGCCTAGCTTTTATACTGAACCCAATGCAAAAAGAACCATTGGAATCCTACTAAATTTTGAAGAGTTCTACACTCCAGGTCCGAACATGATCATCAGATCTTCATGTTGTGTTCCTGGGATCAACCTGTCAATACGTTCTTCCCAATGAAAAAGAAATCACGAAAATCGGTTAAAAGCTAAGCCAAGATATTAGAATTTACGTGTATTTTAATTTTATCACCCACCCCCCCTCACCCCCACCCCTTTTTCCCTCTCTCACTGTAACTTAACTTTTATAATGAACCTAATACAAAAAGACCCATTGGAATCCTATTTAATTTTAAAGAGTTCCCCTCTCCAGGTCCGAAGATATCTATCAGATCTTCATGTTGTATTCCTGGGATCAATCTGTTAATACGTTTTTTCCAATGAAAAAGAAATCACTAAAATCGGTTAAAAGCTGCCGAAGATATTAGAATTTACGTGTATTTTAATTTTATCACCCCCCTCTTTCACCCCCACCCCTTTTACCCTCTCTCACTGAAACTTAACTTTTATAATGAACGCAATGCAAAAAGAACCATTTGAATCCTACTTAATTTTGAGGAGTTATCCTCTCCAGGTCCGAAGATATTCATCAGATCTTCACCATATTTTTATGGGACCAAATGACAAGCAACAGCTTTCAATTAAAGAAAGAATGGTCGAAATCGGTTCACACAGTACAGAGAAACGAGGTAACAAACATAAAAAAAAAAAAAGCAACATACAGTCGAATTGAGAACCTCCTCCTTTTTTTGAAGTCGGTTAAAAATCCAATATAACTTCGCCCGACCTGGGATTCGAACCCGATATCTCAGCTTTTTAATCATACCGTATTACAACTACGCCACCGAGGCAGTCGGATATATGTACATAGACATAGTCAAATAACATTAAGACTCTACGCTAGTGTTTCAATGTGTAAGTCATCCACTTTTCTACTGGTGGCAGGTTTCTCAAATGTGGGAGGCCGCCTGGGTAGGTACCACCGCATAGTCTATTTCATCCGCCAAACAGTGTAAATTCACTGTTGTGTTTCGAATTGAAGGATATTGTAGCCAGAGTAACTACTGGACATATTGAGACTTAACATATTATGTCTCAGGATGGCGAGCGCAGTGGAATGACAAACATTGTTTTGTAATTAAAATGTGTTTGGTTTTACTACTGTTCATGAGAGGTCGTATCGCTTACCATCAGGCGAACGGCATGCCCGTCTCGTTATTCCAAAAGCCCAACAAGCTCGCCAAACAACAGCGCGCCTTATCTTCTTTTTGCAAAATAGTAAATTTGTGATTGAAAATAAGAAAGGGTAGTGTTATTGTGGGGTCGACCCCCAGGCCTCGAGACTGCGATTTCGCGCACAATTGGCCTTAGGGTCAATATTACATGAGCCTTGTCCGCTGGGACCGCGCGAATCAATGGGATTATGTCAAAAGGTTTTTGTATTGTATGACCCGCTTGACCTTTCTTATTGGACCTATTTTGTATTACAGAATATTGTGAGATTGGACTGCGTGGGTGGCGTAGTTGTACTAGGGTAACAAAGCTGAGGTATCGGGTTCGAATCCAGTTTCAGAGCTGAAGTTTAAAAAACTGCTCCACAGGGGATGTCAAATACCTTCTCATTTAAAGACGCTGAAGATTATATTTGTTATTTGATGATATTTATTATACATATCCTATTGTGATCCTTTTATTTGTAATGTAATATCTAGCTTTAAAATTTAAGTGTTGGCACTCAAAGTCTGTAAGTTGTAAACATATAATCTTTATTTTTTGTTGATGTACACGACTGTTTGTTGTCCAAAATAAAATAAATAAAAAATAAAAACATATCACAGATGGCAGTAATCGCAAATATTTTCGTTTGTCTGATCTATTTTATAAAAAACATTCCGCCTAATATCATAAAAGCTAAAGTATTTATGTGTGTATTTTCCTTTTTCAAGCCAAATTGGCTGAACTGATTCCGGGATTTTTTTATATGAATACGTTTCTTTGGGTTGAGTCAGAAATAAAAATATACATTAGTTACACTTGCAAATTCGAATAAATGGTACTGGACAGGAGAAGAGACGATTGCATGCTTTTCATCATGGGACTGAATGATATGGGACTGATGGTCCGGGACGGGAAAAACAATTTAGTCAACGGCGATCACATTGACTTTAAATATAAAACACTTAGTACGTGAAATGATATTTTGCTGATGTGGAATGGACTCAAAAACTATCTCCACCCGGGCGAAACCGGGGCCAACCGCTAGTCCATTTAAAATTCAAACTCATTTAATCTATCTCAAACATAAATACACATTCAGGATTTTCGAAATGAAATTCCCGTGTACAAGTTTAGTGCGGTTAGAAAGTGTGCCAGCGCGGCGCTAAATAAAATCCAGCGAGATTTAGCGCAAATACGACATCGTTCTATTTAAAGTGTGAATTACAGCGCACGTTCGCGTAATGCCTGGCAACAGAGGTGTGGCATTAATAATAACAATAAATAACACCCAACAGTCACATACATAGTCCTGACCCCACACTAAGATCGAGTCTTGTGTCGTGGGTATCAGGAACTACGAGAGACTTTTCGGTCTCACAAACACCCTGACCCGGAAGGAATATTTGTGGGCCGCACAAACATTTCTCTCGGTGCGGGGATCGAACCCACGACTTCTCGTTTCACAGGCAGCGTCTAACCAACTGTGCCACGGAGGCTGTCATTTAACTTGTATACTAAAAATAATACACAATATTTTGTATATTCACATATAGTATTCCCGTCCAATTCCCTACGAGATTGGATCAGAAATTAGGAGATCCGTAGGAAAACAAGGTTGTTGATACAGCCCATAAGCCGGGCACATAGCGTTTAAAACTGATGGCAATTGGGACCGAAAAGTTCTAGAGTGGAGGCCATGAACAGGCGAGCGAAATGTCAGACGCCTGGCTACAAGGTGGACGGACAACCTGGCTAAGGTTGGAGGAAGTCGCTGGACGCTTCCAACAGGTTGATGTAGAGATCCTTGGGGGAGGCCTATGTGCAGTAGTGGACTTCCTGGGGCTGAGATGATGATGATGATGATTCCCGTCCGACAGTAAGACATCAATTTTCTTAAAGGTACTGTATCAGCCCATATACGTCCCACGTCTGCAGGGCACGGTCCTCCTCTACAATCAACAGTACGATTGAGAGTAGTTAGTCCATATAGTCAACCACACTGGCCTGATGCGAGTTGGCGGATTTTCATACCATCAAAAATCTTACAAATTCACCGAGGTATGTTCGTTTCCTCGCGATATTTTCCTTAACCGTTATAGTGCGTGGTAATTGACTATCATTACACATATGACTCAGTCAGAAAAGTCAGAGGTATACCCTGGGATTTGAACCCGCAACCACCACCACCTTCTTCTCAACCACATTCTTAAAGGTACCACAGGATCAATAGGTTGCTATGTTAATGTCACCAACATTTCAACTAACTTATTATAAGTGAATTTCTTTACCTGGAATAGGTCAATAGGTTACTCCTTAAACCAACAACAAGTATTTTGTATCCCACTCTCACACCCACTACTGCAATTCCTGTGTCGCAGGATCAAAAGCACGCATTTTAATGACACCGAGCATTGAAGTTCGGCGAGTCTCCGGGAATGTCTAACTTATCTAAATCAATCACAAAGTTAAATTAACAGAAGGGTTTGGAAATAAATTATTGGCCGTTTTCCTCCTTAAAATAAATATTGCTGAACATAAGTACCTTCCCCAAATATTCTAAAGCAATTTATCAGAAAAATAAAATAAAATACCAATAACAATTTAATTGACATATCTTTGACATTTTTCTATCAAGTTGCATAAATAACTTAGCATAAAATACTGCTGGTAAAATCCATTAATTTTGATTGATGATGCATAAACCACTCAACGTGGTCTGAATAGCTAAGGGTTGGGGTTAAACAGGGGTGCATAAATGCATTTAATGACGTCACAATCACGTTTGAGTGACAGTTAGGGGTTGTTTGTGTGATCCGGTTTGATGAAGTGAGAATTAGGCTAAAAAATATGTGAATGGGTTAATATGGATTTAATGTTTTAAAGGGTTTTGGACTGCGGGTTTTATTATGCATATTATTAGGTAATGTTTGAAACTAGACAGCCTCTGTGGCGCAGTTGTTTAGACGCTGATTATAAAAGGTAAGTTTGCGGGTTCAATCCCCCCACCGAGACTTGTGATCCAAAGGTATTTGTTCAGGGTCTAAGTGTTTGTGAAATCGAAAAGTCTCTCGTAGTTTCTGATACACGAAACAAGACTCGATCTTAGTCTGAAGTCAGAACTATGTATTTTTGGAGACTATCTTGCCCTCACATCCACCACTGTAACTCCTGTAAGCTAGGATGAACAGTGGCACGCATTGTGACATCGAGCATTGAAGCTCGGCGAGTCTCCAGGAATGTCTAACTTGTCTATAACCCCCAACAAAATCAATCAGAAAGTTAAATTAATGGGAGGAGTTGAAAATAAATTATTGTCTACCCTTCGTAACAAAATGGGTGACACAACATTGAAATAAACAGGTAAATAGCCTCCTAGAAAGACTGTATGTGACTATGGGGAGTTTTGACTATTTACATCCTTTTTGAATAATTCAGGGGTTTCATTACTGAACAATTTATTCTACATCTTACGCCGGAAACATTTCAGTTTTGTTTCAAAATGTAACATAATCACTGCACTTCATTAAGCAAAACTTCTGAAACTGTTGAAGACGCATCTTAGCAGGCCGGCATAATTGTGTTTATTGACATGGGACTGCCGTCCGATGTCAGTGGACACTCTGCCTGGGCGGCATTTGCACTTGTTATCACGCGCAATAAGGCCAATATGCCGGGCCAGATTAAAAAAAATCATACTTCACGATTTGTAGCTTTATTTTCGTGCTACACTTTTGAATCCAGTAAAAGGTTCAACATTATTTGGATTCAGTCATTTTTTTATCTACCACCCGTTTCGGAAAGCGGTTTTAACTAGAGAAAAACGGACAAGAAACTCTAGTATTGCTCTTTTCAAAACCACTTTGCGGGAATATCTAGTAACATATAGTACGGCGAAATGCGGTTGGACCTACTCGCATTACTAATCTATCTGCCTCGGTGGCGTAGTTGTACTACTGTATAAAATGAAATGAAATTAGTGTATTGATGAAAAGGCAATTAAATGGCTCTTATAACAAGTCAAGACATAGTAATTATTCTATATTTACAAAATAATTAATTATATTATTAAATGAATTAAAATTTAGATTTAGTTGTTGGTATAATTTAAAAAAAATCGGGGTGGTTTCGGGTTCGAATCCCGGGACAGGCGAAATTATAGTGGATATTTTAATTCGTTATCAGCTTGGAGTCAGGAATTTGTGCCCGATATGGCGATTGATAGACATTGTAGAACGGAACACACAACGCAAAACGTGGTTGTACTGGTTGATTCCAGCATCTCTGCCTACACCTTCTGGGAAAAAGGCGTGTGTATATATGTCATGGACATAATAAGCGTGTGTAATAACAATACGTGATCCACATATTTCCGATAAAACAAAAAGTACTCATATACAAAACTAACAACATTACCATTTTACACTGAATGAAAATCCCCGCATTGGAGCGAAACTCACGAACTCTACCACAGCTCTACATAATTCGCGTTCCGTAATAAATATTATTATCCATGCAAATTCGAGGGTAATCAAATACACCGAATACAGGTAAAACAATTAAGTAGAGCTCTATACAACTCTAACACTCTACTGTTGTCTCTACAAATGACATTGTTAACATATTTAATTGGATTTTCATATTTCATTTGCGAATGAAATTGGGAAGAAATTACGCTACATTTATAGAATCAGCTGAATGTTTAAATTGATATTATATTATAATGGCAGTTGTTGATTTTGTTTGATTTAATTATTTTTTTGAATCATTAGGGATGGTTGTGTATCTGTCTTAGTCCATATACGTCCCACTGCAGGGCGTGGGCTTCCTCTATAATCGAGAATACGATTGAGAGTGGTTAAGCAATTATACGGTGCAACTGTACCGTTAGCAACATAAGTCGCTACACATTCACGAGATTTGGAATTCTTATGTTGCTGACTGTACAAATCAGCGACTGTACGACTGTACAAACACAAATCAGCATTTTACTCTATTAACATAAAATTATTACTTGCCGAATTAGTGCGTTAGCGACATGTTCCGTTGAGCATTACGCCGCGCGTGCTCCTATCAAATCAAACATAATTTTATCATTATCATCAGTAGTGCTTTAAGTTGTCATCAATAAACTTTTTCTATATGAAGCAATGTGGTATCCATTATATCATCAAACAAAGTATAAGGTGTGTACTGGACTTAGACCATACAGAAATATAATCTATCACGCTGGCATAGTGCGGATAGGCGGACTTTACATACCATAGAAATTCATATGGGCTAATACAGAAGTCTTTTAAGCAAACATTCAAGACTATACCACATCACACCACATCAAAAAAAAAATCTATCATTACGGTAGTCCCATTTATCCAATATAAAAAGCTATTATTACAATACCTCAATTAAAAAAGCAAAATCCAACCTCCAATTTATGAATATAAAACCGTTGTATACCCAGGAAATGCTATTTAGGCGTCGCTATCACAATAGCCAGTTTCACGCGGCCTCGCGTCACTCCACGCCAATTTGGATGCATTTTTCCCGCGAGCCGCCCTCAAAGGAGCAAATTGTCAAAGCATCAGTCACTTTCATATTTTGCCGGCATATCGAAATAAAACCACGCCGGTTTGATTGCACAAAGGCATAGCTACAATTACTCGGCTACCGTTGCTTTGAGCTAAAAAATATAGTATATATTTTTCATATGTACAGTTTTGGGGCCCTTTGCCAATTTTCAAACGTCGAATTGTACGATTTTTTTCAGTTTATTTTCAGTGTGACGGTATTTTTGATTGTCGAATCTGACGGGAATGTTTTTTGTGACACCCGACGTTTGCTACAAATTTTAGGAAGGGTAGTGGTATCAAAACAGATTGTTGTCACAATTTTCCCGACCTGGTTGATGCATAGTTTGAATACGAAACAAAGCATTATTGCTTACGATCATTGTCATTTAATATTATCCTCTACGAATATTATCAAGGAAAATGTGTGTTTGTTACTTCTTGACGTTGAAACTACTGGAACAATTTTGATAAAATTTCGCCTGAATGTAGCGAATAGCATGTATTAACACACATGCTACTTTTTATCCCAAAAACGTAGTGATCCAGGGGGGATGAGCATGGAATTCAAATATGTATTTTTGCTACCCTTTTAAACTTCAAAGGATTGGTTCGACAGGATACTTTGAGTCACGGAACAGAATGAGATTGGATAGGATGGGATGTAATGGGACAAGATGGTAAAAGCAGTATAAAAGACGGCAACCACGTTGACATTAAATATAAAACAGTAGGTACGCGAAATATTATATGTCTGATTTTGTCTGGACTGATTCTGAAAACAGATGAAGATGGGTTATGGCTGGGCAGGATGTTAGTATATTGATGTCCAGGATTAGTACTGTGTACGAATGCGTTATAAATTATTCCAAACAAATATTTTTTATTATAGATTTTGTGGATATCAGATTTTTCGATGGTGGATGTGTGTTGTCGATTTGGTTTAATTTTTACATTTTTAATATTAAACCTAATTGGTCATAAAATTCATAAGAAATAGTTTTATTTCAATATGTTACATTCGCGTAAATCTAAGAAACAATTATTGGAGACTTCTTTACAATATTGAATGTTTTCTTTCATCGTTTAAGGTATTATCTATGACCGCATAACTTTACAAAATTAGTCGCAATATTAGAAGCGACCCTGAAACATAAATTGTCCGTTTAACTTACTCATATCATAAAATATTATTTTCCTTGGAAAACTCAATAAAAACTTTTCAATGGTACAAAACTAAACTTCGTGATAACAAGTATAAAATATTTTCCAACTATTCGGAAGTTGTGAGACAAAAACATCGGACTTGGAGTTGGAACATAAATTCATGTGAAATGACACAGGCATGTATCTCCGTCATATGAGGGACGTATCCGGAACTTACACTTGTAGGATAATATTCTCGTGAATATTATTCGGTGACTGCCTCGGTTGGTGTACTACGGTACGGTTACAAAGCTGAGGTCCCGGGTTTAAATCGTTGGGCAAAGTTATATTGGATTTTTCTATTCATCATCAGCATGGAGTCAGGAATTTATGACTGGTACGGCGATAGGCTCGCCCCCTATCACATCGTGGGACGGAACATACAAGGCGAGATGTGGGTATAGGCAGGCATCACACATATTGGCACATAATATATTCGCACCTCTGCCTACCTCTCTAGGAAAAAGGCGTGAGTTTATGTATCAACCTGGAGACAGGAATTTGTGCCAATTATTCCTATATCCCTTATTACGAATTTTGTTAAGAATGATCATGAAGTAGGATCGACTTGTGTCAGACATTCAGTGGGCGTATAAACTCCAGTAAACTCGTGGGATTGTACAAGTTACATTTCAATTAGTTTTTGCTCAAGTCGGTTAAAACTTAGGCTTCGCGGCTTTTGCGTTCGCCGGGTTCTTAACGCGTTCCATTCGGGAGTAAAGTGGGTGTAATAAATTAAATAACCTAGGTATATGTTACATGAACATGTATTAATCTTAAAAATGAATATAGAAGAGTAAGATTGTTAATATATATTTTTCGGTTAATTGATTGTTCGACACCATCCAAGTCCACGGAAGTCCACTGCTGAACATAGGCCTCCCTAAGTATCTCCACATCGACCTGTTGGAAACGGCCTGCATCCAGCGACTTCGGCCACTTACTGGACTTAATGTTTCAAAAGTTACAAGTTGGTTTAATATTGTGCTCTTAAAATAAATTGAGTTATTATACCATACAACAGACCTCCTACTATGTGCGCCTAAATCCGTCCCTGTTTCTACGGGGCCCACTTGTGAATTACCACCTGTTCCCGAGCACAATAAGTGCGGCAATGACGACCTCGCGATAAATAACGCGAGTAAACAATCGATACAAGAAACGGGTTTTGAATTAAAGAAGTAAAACTAAATATTTAAAATAAATAAACCGACTTCAAAATTGTAATAAAAAAGGAGAAATAAAATTAATCTTTTAATAGATCTGAAATACCTAAATAGGCCAACATTTTTTTGTGGTTGGTGCCAGCCTAAACAAAATTGCATGCATACTTATCCAATACATAATCTCCTTTTCTTGAAGTCAATTAAAAACAAAATCCTTTGGACCTATAGTGGCTGACACAACAAAAATTAAATATTAGGATTTTCACTGGTGGTAGATCTCTCATATGTGAGAAGGTGCCTGGGTGGGTACAACTGCAATGTATATTTCTCCCGTTAAACAGCAGTGTAAATGCACTTTTGTGTTTCGGATTGAAGGACATTGTAGCCAGAGTAACACGTGGACCGTGGGAATCGAACCCGGGGACTCACGTTTAACCAACTGCACCACTACATACATAGGTACATATAGGCGAAGCTTAAAAAAGCGTGTTAAAAATCTAAACAATGAATGGGTCATCCCCCCTCAAAAGCCTCCCACTCTCGCCCAAGCGCCACCTTTTCCCGCGTATAGTCTCGGCATCTGCGGATAAAGACGACAATAAAATAACAAAGGAATTTGACTGAGACGTGCCATTGTCCCTTTTGTGAATGGACAAGTGAAGATACTACAGTGTACGATGTATTTAAAATATAAGCGTGGGTTCTATAGTAGTGAGACGCTACGAGTATGAAAGTGGTTTTGACATTACAATTGTGAAGTGAAAAATGTCGAGTGTATTTGTCAAATTATCTTTACATAAATTTTATTGCGCTGAATAACATTATACATCATTGCTATTGATATGTTTCTTTTTGTATAACATTTTTAGATTAAGAATATTAATTTAATAAAAATAATTATACGTGAAATTACAAATGATATCCAATATTTTAATAGGACGGTTGAATATGACACCAGTCATTACCAAAATGCTATTGGTAATTGTCTCAAGCAATGCAGTGTAGACTTTACAAGAAAATGTACAGTAATTGGATCATTAACGCGCTATAGATTAATATAAAACTTGGTAAGCCAACAAACGTCTCAACGTCCACCATATCATGCTTCTAGTATTGTTTACAGTCGGTGTCTTGACAATCATAAAACCCATCATTGTTCTGCGTCCTACGCCCAGCAGTTCCACATATAGTCCTGACACAACATTAACACCAATTAAGTTCGGTCAAAAACTCCGATAGACTATTCAGTCGACTACCGTCTTATGTTAATCGATATTCTGCCTGGACGGCATTTGCGCTTACCATCAGGCGCAGTGTAGTCATCATACCGGGTAACTATAAAAAAATACAAAATAAGAACTGCACAACTAAGGTTACCGTTCTATTCATTATTTTGAAGCTGTAATTAAAAACAGTGGTTTTAATAAACCTTAAAATATAGACTATTTTATATTAATGAAAATAATGGCTGTACACCTCGTTTCATGGACGACTGTAGGCGTCAAAACTATATGTTATAAACCACGATACCATTACCGAGCCCCAAAATAGACACTTATTAAATATTTATCGTACATGCTTATTAATAAACGCCAGTTTGTTTGTAACCCTTTCACGCCTAATTACTTAACCGATTATCATAAAATTTTGTTTACATAGTGTCATATAAAAGAACATAAAAATATTAAATGAACTGCTCTGAATTCAACTAAGCTACGACTGCTTTATAATCACTATATTGTAACCTTGTTTTGAAAAGAGCAAAGCTATAGTCTTGCCCGTTATTCTCTGGCGAAAATAGTCTTGTGAACCAGGTGGTAGTAAAAATAAACAAGTGACTGGATCAAAAAAAATTATGACGTTTTATGGGATTAATAAATATTTTCATTTCATTTCATATCAAAATATAATTTTGATCCATAAAAGGTACTATTTCAAAATATAAAAAAAATAGTTTTTACATTAACAAACACATTCATTTAAGTAACGTAATACAAGCGAAAGCTTTAATTTATTTCTAAAACTTACATTAACCTGAAAATTCGCGAGCAAAATCTACAATAGCAATAAAGTGTAAAAGAGAAAAACTCAGCACAATTCCGCTGACACCTCACAACGAGATTAACTCCTCTCGAGAACAAAACGATATTATTTCGAGATACTGCAGCGATATCCGCACAAAGCCCTCTATTGTGCAACTCAAAAATAATCCGGGTGCCGCCCCCATTACTCCTCGCCCCTTCCTTTCTCCCCTTTTAGGGAGGAAAAACACGGCACAGCAGATTTCATCTGTAATTAAATTTGGAGTCAATGGAAGTGCGTTTGTGGGTATTTCTGTTACTTTCAGCGGTGATATAGATAGGATATTTTATAAGAGTGGAAATGACATTTGTGAATGACGATGGGAATGACGTTGTAATGACGTAAAGGGGTATTAAGTTTGAGATTTATTGACAGTGGATATAATTTAATTTGATTGAGATAATTGAGAATTCGGGTCGTATGTTTATTATTATGGTATGTTGAACAGCTAAGAATCAATTCATTTTAGTCTATTTTAGTTTATAAAGATATCAATGTAACGGCCACGCGGCCTCTCCCATATGATTTAATTACAGGGGCGTGCGCTCCTTGTAGGCAGAAATGCAGTGCATTACTTGCCATTCACAGATATTATAACGTTCGTACGTTTTAGATCACTTTAATTTATAGTAAATAAATGAATAAACAAAATATAATAACTTAAAAACGCCTAATATTTTATAAATAGCACCTATTTGCAATCACGCAAATATTATATTTGCCACGCGAAAAGCAAGCGGCGCTGCAAAGCAAAATAATGTACCTAATCAACCAAGTAATGCCGCCGCGTCCCGCATGACATTTGTTTGCATGTGTGTAGTAATTTTGGCGTCCGTGCACAGTCGCAAACGCACACACCCATGAATATTGAAAGCCGCGACTCCTGCGGCAGGCCTCGGAAGTTCGGCAGTTGTCGGGAGTAATCGGGAATGTTCGTTGCCTATAATCCGAGTAAAATAAGTAGGCGAAAATCTAAGAAATCACCTATGCACATTATGCATTTTTGGTTAGTAAGGTTTTATTTGTTTAAATAGAAATGTTTTGTGTTTCGCGCGGGCCATTTTGCCTTTTTTATGTGTTTTTGCCATTGAGGTATTGTAATACCTCATTATTGTAATACCTACTTTGTGAGTCATGACGTTGTTTGGTTTTGCTACTATTCATGAGCGATCGTATCGCTTACCATCAGGCAAACGGCTTGTCTCACCTTTCACTGCAATTAAAAAAACCTACAAACGTAAAAAAATCCAGTGTAAAAAAAATCATTACAGCGTCCGAGTACATAATCACAGGAACCCAAAACTACAAAACGGTACCCGTGTTCCGTACCCGACAATTAAGCTTGACGACTCATGCCCCGAGGCCGGTAAATATCAGCCGCTCGTAAAAACATTACCGTTTAATTTGGCCCGCGTAAAAACATTATATCACGATTTGGGACTTGTAATAGACGCATTATGAAAATCAGGGATAATATTCGTGTTATGGAAAGACTGCGTGAATTTGCAATGAAAATTTTAGAATACTGATTGAAATTTAAAAATCAACTTTATTGTTACATTTTACTCCCAACGCGACGATTTGACTACTTTACATCTTTCGTGGTCACAGCGGACTGACTCTATCGTGATCCCTGCCGTAAAAATTAAATACGATGAAATCCGTAAAAAATACACACACACATAAACTCACGCCTTTTGTCCTATTTGGGGTAGACCGAGGGACTACCAAAACACCTACTTTTTAAATTGTATTCCGTCCCATAATGTTACAGGGAGCGAGCTTACCACCATATCGGACTCAAATTCCTGACTCCAAATTAATTTCCCCGGGACTCGAACCCGAGATCTCAGCGTTCTCATCGTAAGGCATGGGCCTTACGATGAGAACGCAGGTCATGGGCCCTGTATTGAGACTTATATGGACTTTTTCTTTTATTGCAATGAAAGGCGAGACGAGCAAGCCGTTCGCCTGATGGTAAGCGATAGGATTGCTCATGAACAGTAGCAAAAATTCCACTGCGCTCGCCATCCTGAGACATAAGATGCTAAGTCGCAATATGTGCAGTGGTTACTCTGGCTACAATGTCCTTCAATCTGAAATCCAACAGTGCATTTACACTGCTGTTTCACGGGACAAACAGACATTGCGGTGGTACCTACCCAGATGGCCTACATACATATGAGAGACCTTCCACCAGTAAACTGATACAGTATTAAAATTACTACAGTAAAGCCCTACCACAAACGCCCGGTTTAATATACAATACTCGGCTCAAACATAAAGTTATCCACTACAAGAGCAACAGAACTAATCGCTAACAGTATTACGATGTGAGGTTGTGACGTCACTATACATCTAGCTTTTCTATGAGTACTAACAAAGTTAGCCAGGTTTTGTATTACTACGTACAGAATAACTTTTTATGTAGTTTGTTTGGAAATGTAATAAATAATACACCCAACATTCACATACATAGTCCTGACCACACATTTACATTAATTAAATCTTGTGCCGTGGATATCAGAAATAACGAGAGACTTTCCGGTCTCAAAAATACCCAGACTTGATGTTTGGAAATATGATAATATATATAGATGATGTAGAACCTAAAATAAATAAATATGTTATATACCCAACAGTCACATACATAGTCCTGACCCCACACTAAGATCGAATCTTTTGTCGTGGGTATCAAAAGCTACGAGATGCTTTCCGGTCTCAAAAACACCTAAACCCGAAACAAATATTTGTGGACCTCACAAACATTTGTATCGGTGCGAGGATCGAACACGCGGCCTGTCGTTTGACAACTGGCGTCTAACCAACTGCGCCACGGAGGCTGTCAAATAGTAGATAGTGTATGTATTGAGATATGTAATGTTCTTTTAAATATAATAATTTGTTAATTTATTACTTGGTAAAAAAGAGTACGATGAGATGACAACTGACATTTAAAAACAACAATTACGGCAAAACTATTAAAAATTACATTGTGTTCGTAAAATAATTTTACACGCAGGTATTTTTATACATTTTCGTACAATTTTCTGATTTAAATTAAACAAAAATACTATTAACAACAATCCATCCATCCATCCATCCATCAGCCAAAGGAAGTCCACTGCTGAACATAGGCCTCCCCCAATGATTTCCACAGAGACCTGTTGGAGGCAGCCTGTGTCCAGCGACGTCCCGCGACCTTTACCAGGTCGTCGGACCATCTTGTTGGTGGACGTCCTACGCTGCGCTTTCCGGTACGCGGCCTCCATTCGAGTACTTTCCGACCCCATCGGTCATCAGATCTCCGCGCTATGTGCCCGGCCCATTGCCACTTCAACTTGCTAATCCGGTGGGCTATGTCGGTTATTTTAGTTCTCCTACGGATCTCCTCATTTCTGATTCGATCTCGTAGGGAAACCCCGAGCATAGCCCTCTCCATAGCTCGTTGAGTGACTTTGAGCTTCCTAATAAGGCCCATAGTGAGAGGCCACGTCTCGGTGCCGTAAGTCATCACTGGCAACACACAACTATCGAAGACTTTCGATTTAAGGCACTGAGGTATTTTGGACGAGAAGACGTCGCGTAGTTTCCCGAACGCTGCCCAACCGAGTTGGATTCGACGATTGACCTCTCTCTCGAAGTTGGACCTGCCTAACCGGACCACTTGTCCTAAATAGACATATTCGTCAACAACTTCAAGAGTCGAGCCCCCAACACCGATGGGGGTGGGCACAACATGGACATTCGACATGATCTTCGTTTTGTCCATGTTCATTTTAAGACCCACCTGTTGGGAGACTCGATTGAGGTCTTCGAGCATAGTGCTAAGGTCTTCCAGCGATTCTGCCAAGACTACAATATCGTCGGCAAACCGAAGGTGAGTGATATACTCGCCGTTGATGTTGATGCCGAATCCTTTCCATTGCAAGAGCTTGAAGGCGTTTTCCAGCGCGGCAGTGAACAGTTTCGGAGATATGACATCTCCCTGTCTCACGCCTCTCTGTAGTGGAATAGCCTTCGTACTCTGATCTTGTACTCGGACCGACATGGTGGCGTTGTTGTATATACACTTCAACACTTCGATGTACCGATAGTCGATATGGCACCGCTGGAGAGACTGTAGCACAGCCCAAGTCTCGATCGAATCAAAGGCTTTCTCATAGTCCACAAACGCTAAACAAAGCGGCAAGTTATATTCCTCGGTTTTTTGTATAACTTGCCGAAGCGTATGGATGTGGTCTATGGTACTAAAGCCTTTTCGAAAACCGGCTTGTTCGGGAGGCTGGAAGTCATCAAACCTGCGTTCGAGACGATTTGTGATGACCCTCGAAAACAACTTATAGACATGGCTCAGGAGCGAGATGGGCCTGTAATTCTTCAGCAAAGTGTTATCACCTTTTTTGAAGAACAGTACCACCACGCTCCTGCTCCATGCCTCTGGCGTGGAGCCCTCGAGGAGAACGGAATTGAAGAGCCTCTGAAGGACTTTCAGTATCGGCGTTCCGCCCGCTTTCAGAAGCTCTGAAGTTATTCCGTCCTCGCCCGGCGCCTTGTTGTTTTTAAGTTGCTTCAGGGCCATCTCAATCTCACACAGGCTGATGTCCGGGATATCATCGCTAAAGTGTCGGATCAACTCGGCTCTCGGGTCTTCGGCCGAGCTAACAGCAGGTTTGGCAACCGAGGTGTAAAGCTGTCCGTAGAACCTCTCGATCTCCCTTAATACCTCTGCCCTCGTCGATACTACGCGGCCGTCTTCCGTCTTCAGCCTAGACAACTGGCTTTGCCCAATAGACAAGTCTCTTGCAAACACTTTGGAGCCTCCGTTCCGCTCAATTGTCTCCTTAATGCTCACAGTATTGTGAGCACGGACATCGTGTCGCAAGGACTTCCAGATCTGTCTATTGAGCCGCCGATATGCTTCGGCGTCAACGGAAGACTGCAGCGCTAAAGATCGACGTTCGGCCATGAGGTCAAGAGTGTGGATCGAGAGTTTTTGTGGTCTATCTCTACGGCGAGGTCTAAAATACTTAGATCCCACCGTATGGACAGCTTCTACCAAACCGCTGTTTAGCTCGTCCACTGCAAGGTTTTCTCCTAGACAATCAAAGCGATTTGTCAGCTCGAGTTGAAAGCTCTCGGGGTTTTGGATATGGACGCGAGTAGGTCGGAGCGTAGATTTCATCAAGCGACGCCTTTCCGATTGGACATTGATATTCAGGGTGCCCCTAACCATTCGGTGATCACTGCCGGTTTTCACCCTGTTGATCACAGAGACATCTCTGAATATCCGTCTATTCGTCGTCAAGATGAAATCTATCTCGTTTCTCGTAGAACCGTCAGGACTCAGCCAGGTCCATTTCCTGTGAGGCGGCTTCTGGAAGAAAGAGTTCATCGCAAAGAGTCCCTCTTTCTCCAGAAAGTCGGCCAGCCTCTGACCCCTGGGGTTCCGTTGCCCATGTCCAAATTGCCCCACTTTCAACTCTGCATCGCTTCTCTTGCCCAACTTTGCGTTGAAGTCCCCCATAACAACATTGAAGTAGGTTTTGGAAGTATGTATGGCCCGACTTATGTCCTCATACATCTCCTCTACTTCTTCATCTGGGTGTGTCAAGGTCGGCGCGTATACCTGTATGACCTTCAACGAATATCTTTTAGATATTCTGAGTATAAGGTATACTACCCTGCTCGACACACTTTCGATGGATACGATGTTGTTGATGAGAGACTTGTGGACGAGAAATCCGACACCTCCTCGGGACTGTTGGTCGTCCCCCCGGTAGAAGAGCAGGTTACCAGACTTCAGGGTTATCGTATCCTCCCCGATTCTTCGGACTTCCGATAACCCCAGAATGTCCCAGTGTAACCTGCTCAATTCTTCTTCCAGTTCGACAATCTTCTCGTCTGTCCTCAATGTGCGAATGTTGTGTGTTACCAGGGCCAGTCGTCGTCGGGGGTGGTAGCCGGGGCCAACCCGGGGATTCTTAGCACCCCCTGCCCAACCGTAACCATGACTGCTACCATAGCCAGGAATAGTGGGGCTGCCGGGGACTGGGGGCCTGGTCTCTATAAGTGTCGCCATTAAGGGGGTATTTGCCAATACTCGCCACGCTTGGCAGGCGGGTTGGCGAGCGCAGTAGGGGACTGGCGTTAATGACGCTGCTGCCCGCCATTAACCGGGGAAAGGAAATAGTATTTGTGGGTAAAGGATGTTATAGGAAAGGAGAGTATGGCCTGAGGGAGTGGATACTGCAGTCACGGACGGGAAGTTAAGGTGACTGCAGTAGCTCGGGGGCCGAGGTCGCGTACTCGTAGCACCTATACTAGGGCAGGCCATGACCACTAGATAGGAGCATCCCTGACCTTAACAATAAATAAAAATAAATAATAATTAACAACAATAAATAAAAATAATAAATATGTAAACATTTTTCGTCGTAGTATATCGGGTTGCCATATTAATATAAAATTCGATATTAGCGCCCTCATTAAAACACACTCTTTTTTGCCAAGCTATAAATAACAATTTTCTCTGGTTGTAAAGATTGTCTACGAAGTTTTGGCGTTTGAATAAGCTGTTGTCATGCTGTTGATAAAAAATAAGAAACAGTTTTCTTTCTTCAAAAGAGAATGTCAATTTATAGTATCTGCTTAAAATTTATTGTAGCATCATTTACGAATGGCGAGACGAGCACGCCGTTCGCCGGATGTTATGATGATGAGCAATACGACCGCTTATGAACAGTAATAAAATCAAACAACACCCTGAATTACAAAGCAATGCTTGGTATTCTTTTTTTGGTATTCTTATTATTTTTAATATTATAAATTAAATGCAAAGTTTCATGCCATTCTTAGTGTCTGTACACACAAAAGTAAATCATATGAAAATAATCTTCTTTCGTAACATGAAAACATTTTGGTTTTCCGTGACCTTTGGCCACGTGTCGTAAATATTTCCGTCCCATTATGTGACGCGGGTCCGGTAAATCGCATCGAGTGAACACAGAGGGCGATACTATCGCGCAAATTCAATTCCAAATATATTTTGTGTGATTAAAATTTATATGTTTCAGCGACTTAGGTATTGTAAATTCAAATGTCATCGAAATTGCTTATTTTGTCGCAACGAATTATTAAATATTATCTTTTATTTAGAATTATTATTACCTACCTGCGGTAGGAAATACATATATACGTCCTACTGCAGAGCATGAGTCTCCTCTACAACCAAAAGTACGATTTTTCCGAAACGGGCAGGCACAGATCCAAAAAGAGCAGCCATATTCACGTGTCTTGGATTTTCCGTCCCATGATGTCATAAAGGGCAAAATTTTCTGACTCCGGACTAATAATTAATAGGAAAATCCAACTTTACCCGACTCGGGATTTGAACCCAAGACCTCAGCTTATTCGTCATACATTTATAGAGAAGCTGCTGACTATTCCCAACCTCATAAAAAATATATTTTGCTATACATACATAATACCAACATAATATTCTTACTCGCCATGTTATACTGAAGCAATTTGTTGCCAATTTCCGAGTATCTCGTTTGTATTTTTATGACGATTACCCAGCCTTATCAGATAGTACGAGCGGTTGTAAACAGCGGAGGCTCCGCCAATATCCTCTGATACCGTTAATGTGATAGTTTTATTTGCTTTTACGTCCGGGCAGCAGGGTCGAGTCCTAGTTGAGGGAATGCTATGCGGGATTATGGGCGTATTTTGTATCATTAAGAGGGTAGGCAGAAATCTAAGATTCTTTCAAAATACCTACGTGAATAATGAGGTTTGCTGTTGCGTTTTGTACGAGTCGGCTAATTATTTGAATCGAGTGGCAGAATATACATATCTATCAGAAAATTTGGTATTGTTACTATACTGAAAGAACCTTCTATGGTACTTATATCACATATTAGAACAACCTGCTAATATCCGTTTTTGGCGTGGCAGATGAAATTTTAGCAGTATCGTAAAGCGAGCAAAATTGTAACTAAAGATACTAATATGTCACCTTTATTATAAAAATCTACAAGGTGGACGGACGATCTGACTAAGGCTGCAGGAAGTCGCTGGATGCAGGCCGCCGACAACAGGTCATTGTGGAGATCCTTGGGGGAGGCCTATGTTCAGCATTGAACTTCCTGTGGCTGATATGATGATGATGATGATGATTATCAAAATTGCAAATATCATTAAATCAGTCCATTTCTTAAACATACTATTTCACAAACACCCAATACATTATCACATCACCTTAATTATTAAAAAATATTCCACTAACAAAATTATCACTGCAAACAGTCCAATTCTCAAAAATACTATTTCAAAACACCCAATACATTATCACGGATGTAGTATTTCATAACACCCAGCAGAGGCTGCGCGGCGCGCTGGCACGTCCCACACTCGCCTTGGAGACAGTCCAACGTATAATAATATCGACAATAGCCGCGCTACGTATGTTCTCACCTAGTGGTGTTGAACAATGAATAAGCGAGTGGAGTATATTATCGAGATTTTTTTAATGAGTTAAAAATACACCCAACAGTAACATACATAGTCCTGACCCCACACTAAGATCGAGTCTTGTGAGTCCAGTAGGTATTACTTACTATGAGAGACTTTGGTGTCGCAAACACCCACAACTGAAATGCTTGTTGTTCACAAAAACATTTGTCTCGGCGCGGGCATTAAACTCACGACCTCTTGTTTCACAGGCAGCATCTTATCGCCTGTGTCACGAAGGCGGTCGATCATAATTAAATATTATAAAAATAGGTTGATTTAGTTATAATTACACATTTTATATTAGGGTATAATTGAACTGACATGTTCATTGGATAAAAGTTTTCTAAATAAATAAAGCGAAAAAAATCCTTAAACAAAATACATATAAAAACACCAAAAACTAAATACAGCATATGTCTATAACTGTGACGTCACCACAAGAGCATTACACCGGCCGTGTATCGAGCACAATATCGGTAGAGTTACATAGAGTCGTAAAGTGGTAGAGCTAACTTATCGCCGCGTTTTATTGGCGCTACCGTAACGACCGGCTTGGTACATTGTTTGCTGACGAGGTTGGTAGAGTCGCTTACTGGGGTTCTATTAACTTGTATTTTGTTGTGGTAAATCAGACTACTGATACATTAGTAGAGCTTTTCGTATTTAATAAGTGAAATTGAATATTTTGTAATAAACAAGTCACTTAGGAGCTTTGGCCTACTATCTATTATGAAAAAGGATAGGCCAAATAAAAAACTCTTGACCACTCAAAACAGTCTTTTATGTATCCGAAAATTATTTATCTTGGATGACATACTGTTTTATAATTGTTATTGTATTTTGGATGTATATGAGTTAGATATTTATATGAGATGTATATGAGTTAGATGACAGCCTCCGTGGCGCAGTTGGTTAGACGCCGCCTGTGAAACGAGAGGCCGCGGGTTCGATCCCCGCACCGAGAGAAATGTTTGTGCGGCCCACAAATATTTCTTCCGGGTCTGGGTGTTTGTGAGACCGAAAAGTCTCTCGTAGTTCCTGATACCCATGACACAAGACTCGATCTTAGTTTGGGGTCAGGACTATGTATGTGACTGTTGGGTGTTTTTTTTTTTTTTTTTTTTTTTTCGATATATGGCAACTGATTCTGCTTCTTTGAGAATATTACTGCCAGTGTCAAGTGACATTCGTGACTCATTCATGTTAGAAAAAAATTAAATAGGGTAAGAAATAAAAGCGATCGAGACTGAATAAAAATAAAAGAAATTAAGTTACTGATGCGATTAATACCAAATACACAAAATGGGTGCACACATGTAAGGTTAGTTTATAGTTTAATATTATAGTTATTTAAATAAGTAATTAGTGCTTTTAATGCCGGTTTATTTTTTAGGGTTAAGATGGATGCCAGGTTACAGGGGAGTGCAACTTTATTTTTAACCAATAAGTCATATAACGATGGAGAGGAGTACCGGGAGCAGCTGAACAATATGTGTGTTGTAGTACCTTCATCAAGACCACATTCACACAAGGAAGAATTTCTTACGTGCAATTTACACAGATGAACTGGAGATGAACAGTGACCAATTCTCAACCTAGAAATAATTGCTGATACATGCTTGCTAAGCTGTATTTTAGAAAACCAAGGTCTCAGAGTAACATCTGGCTGTATTTTGTAAAGATGAGCACCTTTAAAACAGCTTGTATCCTTCCAGTTGGTATTCCACGCAGTTTCCAGTTGTTCTCTAGCAGTGGGGACTAGGTCATATGAATAGATTGAAAAGTGATCTTCATTTCCTTGATTAATAGCGCTTTTAGCTATCTGATCGACATATTCATTGCCAATTATCCCTATATGACTGGGTATCCATGCAATTGTAATTTGCAGATGTTCTTCACTACATAGTTTGATTAGATTTTTTACTTGTAGTATAATTGGGGATATACTGTTTTTATTAAAGGGATTACTTAAAAGAGCCTGAATACAACTTTTTGAGTCAGAAAAAATAATAGAGGATGTAATATTGTGTTCTCTAATGTATATTATACATTTCAAAATAGCCAAACATTCTCCTGAAAATACTGAGCAGTAATTTGGGTATTTAAACATAAAAGATACATTAGCATCTTGATGAAAAAAAGCAACACCCACACAGCTTTCATTATTTAATTTAGAGGCATCTGTATAAAACACCTCTGCATTTGACCAACGAGATGCAATTATATTTTTCAGCTTAGTATCAGGATTTGGGGTGTGTTTATTAATTCCAAGTGTTAACTCAACAGTAGGAAAATAAATTAGTGATGAATAGTCCAAAGAAAATAAAGGGTGAGTTTGAAATTTATTAATGGAACAGGATAAAGATTCTAATCTCTTATAACTTTCAACAATGCAGGGAGTAGGTTTATGTGCCCAGTATGGTTTAGAGTTTATGTAAGTGCATAGTGTCCTTAATTTAGGGATGAGCAAATGAGTGGCATATTGGGAAATTTTAAAAATATATCTGTCTGACAGGTATTGTCGCCTGAGATTAAGAGGAGGGTCAGAGCATTCCACTTGTAAAGCGTTAGTTGGTGAACTTTTCATTGCTCCAACTATTAGTCTTAAAGCTTTACTTTGCATTACATCAAGTTTTTTCAATGCCCCCTTGTTACATGGCAAAAGTAAATGAGTAGCAAAATCTAAATGGCTTCTTATAGTAGCATTGTAAATTAATCTAAGTGTATATGGGTGAGCACCCCACCAAACTCCTCTTAAGCATCTCATTATATTAATATTGGATTCACATTTATTTAGTAAATGTGCGACATGAGCTATACCATTCATTTTTTTGTCAAATATTTTCCCAAGAAACTTGACCTCATTTCTTATTGGAATTATAGAGCCATTTAATTCAATTTGTAAATAAGGTGTATTTCGTTTTCTGGTGAAAATTACTACTGTACTCTTTGAGGGTGATAACTCCAGAGAGTTCAATGAGAGCCATGAGCTAAGCATATTCAAGCCATTCTCCACTTGATCTTTTGCCTCAATAATAGAATTGTTAATTGAGTAAATGAGAAGGTCATCCGCATACTGCAAGACATTGCACACATCTGGTATGTTGTGATCCATATCAGTAGTGTACACATCATACAGCAACGGACTGACAACCGACCCTTGAGGTAAACCCTTCCATACTCTTCGAGTCGATAGCTGAATGCCCGGATGTCTCAGTGATATTGTTCTACCAGATAAAAGGTTAAACAGAAAATCTGTCAATCTTTGAGGAATCCTTAGCTGAACTAGCTTGTTCCTAAGGACCAAAAGATCGACATTGTCATATGCAGCTGAAACATCCAGAAATCCAGCCACCACTGACTCACCTTGAGTGAACGCTAGATGGATATCTGTGGTGAAGATGGCGTGACTATCAGAAATACTACGACCCTTCCTAAAGCCGAATTGACTTTCTGACAAAAGGGAGTGGTGTTCTAAAAACCATTCCAGTCTATTTTTAACTAAGCGTTCAACAACTTTTGGGATGGTAGAGGATAGAGCGATGGGACGGTATGACTTGGAATCTGAGGAATTCTTTCCAGGTTTAGGGATAGGAATTATTATTTGATGTTTCCAATCTGATGGGATGCTACCATAATCGACAACTATATTAATTAATTTTAAAAAATAATTTAATGATTTATGTTTTAATTTTGATAAAAATGAATAAGGGATACCGTCTGGGCCAGGTGAAGAGTCTTTACATTGGTCAAGCACTAATAATAGCTCTTGGTAATTAAAGGGGGAGTCAATAGATGTAGTGTGAGTCGGGCTGTGAGGGAAATATTGATAGGGAATTTGAGACAGGTGAGGTACTGAAGGGGGAGCTAACCTATCCAAAAACTCTTCTACCCAGTCTGTTGAATAGGAAGTAGCACTTTGATCCTTTTGTGACATTCTGTAACATTTGACTCGTTTCCAAATCAAGGAAGAGGGAGTTTCAGGGGATAAAGAAGCACAAAATTTACGCCATCCCTGAAACTTTTTCTTTTTTAATAGCCTTTTAGTACAAGCATCTATGTTACGGAAATTCAAAAAGGACTCAAGATTAATAACGGTGTTACATATTGTTTCCGCTTCGTGTCTCCTCTTAACGGCTTGGGTGCATTCCGAATCCCACCAAGGGGGAGACGGAATTTTACCCAAAGAAACATTTTTTTTTTTAAAACTTGTCTCTGCTGAGGTGATAATTAATTGTTTTAATTTGTCACAGCAAGTATTAATATTCATATTGTTGGGCTCAGGCAAAAGACTAATTTTATTTTCTATGAAATTAGAATAAACTTCCCATTTGGTGTCATCCAAGATGAAAGGTAGCAGGGGAGGAAGGGTTGAGGTTTTAATGTTTTGCGAAGGGAATGAGATTAAGATGGGGAAGTGATCAGAACCATGCGTGAATGGGAGACAAGACCAGGATAAAAGGCTAGCCAAACTGGGGGAACTAAAGGACAGGTCAACAGAACTAGGATTAATATTAGGAGGGGTACGACGAGTAGGGGAGCCATCATTAAGTACACACAAATCAAATTCATCTAAAATATCTAAAATCCTTACGCTAAAGGGATCATTATTAAGAGCACCCCAGATCTGATTGTGGCAGTTAAAGTCACCCATTAAGATAATAGGAGGCGGGATGGAAGATAAATAGGTACGCAATATGGGAATAACGGAATTATCTCTTCTGGGTATATAGACAGAAATGAAAGAAATGTTATTAAAACGAATGCACACAAATTGAATACTTATATTATTATTAACTATGGGAACATGAATAAAATTTAAATTGTTTTTAATTAATAGGGCTGCCCCGCCCCACCCGTCACTTCTGTCATCGCGAAGCAGAGTATACCCTGGAATACGAAAGATTTGGTTAGGTTTTAACCATGTCTCTGATATTGCACAAATAAATGGTTTGTGTTTATTTAAAAGGGAGGATAAATACGTTTTATTTTTAATTATACTCCTACAGTTCCACTGAAGAATTAAATCCATTTTTTAAAATATTAAAAATTGAAAGAGAAATAGTTTGAATAATATTACAAGCAACGTTGTTCGGTAATTTAGAGTCAGTGATAACTTTAATCAACGATGATATTAAATTATGGATTGTATCTGCTGATACATTATCCATCTTGTCATGTTCATTTTCCCTGTCTGCATTAACATGTTTATTCTTGAGGGCACAACCATTTTCAGGAGAAGGCATAACATAAGATTGTATCAGTGCTCTATGAGATTCATGAATATGAGATTGTGGGGTAGAAGGACGAGATTGCGGTTTTAGGAATACTGTTTTGCGATATGACTTGGTAGCAGTGGCTTGAGTGTCAGGTGGAGAAAATACAGTTGTAGGTTGATGAGACGGCAGAGCCTGAGGGGACAGCATTACCTCGGCAAACGATTTTTTGACTTGCGGGAATTTTGTCATTGCTTCATTATATGAGACATTATGAAGTGACATAAAATGTTTGATGTTTGCTTGCCTAGTGTGTTCTGGACAAATCTTATTTGTGGCGAAGTGACACCCAGTGCAATAGATGCATACAGCTTCTGATTCCAACACCGAGCACGAATCTCCGGAGTGGTTATCTGTGCATCTATAACACCTCGGTTTAGATCTACATTGTGCACGTGTATGTCCGAACCTACAGCAAGCAAAACATTGAATCGTCGGATAAATGTAATGCTCAACTGGTAAAAGCGTGAAGCAGCAATATATTTCTTTAGGTAGTATTTGCCCATCGAAGGAAAACACTACCGTCTGAGTTGGAATCCATTTTGGTCCATCTGGTGATGTAATTTTTCGGTTCAGCCTACGCGTTTTTATAATTTTGCCAGTATTGGGAGGAAGCCTCACATATTCAACAATGTCCTCATGACTCCACTCAATGGGTATACCTCTTACTAGCCCGATGCGAGAGATATTGTGGGAAGGGATATACACTTTATAATTATTAATTTGAAAAATGTCATTTTGAATGAATTGGTTCGCTAATTGACCTGTTTTAAACGATATGGAGAGTCTATTACGACCAATTTTTTTAATTCCATCTTGTAAAACATTTTTGAAGTTATTTTTGTATAAAAATGCTCCAAATTTAATGGGATGTAATGTGGTCCCATCTGATGGAGAATTCTCGGACAGTTCCACATATGCAATAAACGGGCCTACATCTTCCGGAGAATACAGAGTCCATGTGGGTTTAATAACTTGTGAGCTCGAACTATCCATAACTGAGGAGCCAGATGTTTGTGAGCTAGTTTGGCTTTCATCTAAGATGGATTGCGATAATAAATTGCTTGGAAGTGAGATTTTGTTGTTATTTTTTTTATTTTTCAGAATTGACCTCATTCTTTTTGTTTTTATCGCTGTTAACTTCAATGAGCCAGCCTGAGAGAAACTAGGGGCAGTATTTGTTGTGTGTGGCGGAACTGATGAGGTATTAGGGGCTAACACTGGGGACATTACCTCCGGGGGAGGATCTGGGTCCGGGCTTCGATCATAAACATCCATTTCCATATTAATATATTTACAGTCTATTTACAAACACAAACAATAGACAAACACGTGACAGAAACAAACGCGACACAAACAAAACTCACCACCACATTAATACTTATGTACACTTATATAACAGTAATAAAAAGAATAATATATAAACACGAATAACACACTTTCACAACAAATTCACTAACAGTAACTAATTAAATGTATTTTTAAATTATTTTCCTCCCGACATAACCTATAAAACATGAATGTTGCACGGTAGTCAGAAGCAGAATGCTGTTGGGTGTTATTTATTATTTATTTTTTATCATTTAAAAAATATACCCTTTTATATTAAATCTAATATCTAATAATAATCTTTGCGACCCGCAACGATCTTCATCCTAAAAATATGACATTTTTATAAACATTTTCAATTTTCAATTTATTTTACTACAATGAGTATAAAATTTAATAACACTAAACTACTGCGCCTACAGTTCACATTCCCAACGAGTTCACTAAGAAACTTCGGCTTCTAAGACCGGACGGATTTCATCTCGTTCTAGTACGAATAAAATTATTTGTTCGGAGCGGAGCCGCGGGCAGAGCTATGTGTAATGACGAAACTTTACTTGTTAGACCGTGTTTGCACGTTTTAGTGTATGGGATATAGTAAAGAGGATAGTACCTTATTTTATGATACAAAGTTTAGCCTGTCTCGGTGGCGTAGTTGTAATAGTCCAACTACTACCATAGGATATGATTATAAAGCTAAGGTCTCTGGTTTGAATCCCGGGTCGAGCGAAGTGATATTTAAATTTTCAATTAACAATCAGCCTGGAGTTAGCTATTTGTGCTAAATATGGCGATAGGCTCGCCCATGGCATCATGGTACGAGACATATAAGGCGAAGCGTCGATGTACTGGTTGCTACCAGCATCTCTGCCTACCCATTCTGGGAAAAAGGCGTGAGTTTATGAATGTATATATGTATGTATGTACAAAGTTCAGGCTGTGTCCGAGTTAATATTATTGTAAGTTATTTAATAAGTTATAAAGTAGCTCATCCCATTGATCTAGTGTAAACGAGTGAAGGCTGTGAATCTTAGGACCCTAGGGACATTAAAGGTCTTTTATTTGGTCTGAGTATTTAATCGAAATATATCTTACTAGCGGCCCGGCCCGGCTTCGCCTGGGTGCAAATACAGATTCCAGTCCATATTTTATTTAAAATCAATATGACAGCCGTTGTCTAAACTGCTTATCCAATTTCAATCCCATCCTGTACCTATTCTTATGTCCCATTTTATCCACCTTATATTCTATTCCATCCCATCTCTCCAGATTCAAATCATTATTTTGCTATGGAAATATTATAACACTGTTACTACTCCGACGACATTCATTGAAATCAATTAAAAGATACCATAGATAACCCGACCACGCTTCGCTATGGCTTAGTTATTATATGATGAATTATATATTGAATTATTTAGCATAGCAAAAAAGCCCGACCCACCTTTGCCTGGATGCAGATATTTTTTTATTTTACTCCACACCAAATACATGTTATTTTTCGTATAAGCTCTTGTATACCTAAACATGAATTAGCTATCCTACTGTCCTGCTCAATTCCGTCCCATCCCGTCTGTTCAGTCACTTCCCGATACGTCCCGTCCTTTCTCTTCATTGACCATCCCGTCTTATACCGTGCATTTACATTTCGTCCTATCAAATGTGTCAGCTATCCCAGTCCTCTCCCCTACCTCCCACTCTATTATATCCCGTTTCTCCATATCCAAATAGTGTGCCTTATAAATTTTTAACATTAAACACTTTAGCGATTTTGATTATCCATGCAATATTCCATCCCTTATTTCACCCCCAGTATGCTGTTTTCCAAAAACATTACGCCATTACTTTTTGTTAGTAATAAAGAGATTAAATATAAATTTTCATAGAAATACACTCACACACACAATTAATGTAGTAACGGTCATTGAGTAACGGTAGTAACAATTATATTTAACTGGTTTCTCAAGACACAGACAACGCCTAATTTGAGAATCCCTGCAATATTCTCCATAATTATATAAAATTGTTATTTTATTCAGTTCAGTTCAGTTTTTATTTTTATGTGTTATTTTATGAAAGATTTTTCATTTTCAAGTGACATTCTATCTTGAAAAGAAGTAAAACTTCTTACGTGTGAATATTATTTATTTGATTGTCCTATATTTATTTAGCTTCATAATATACTCTTTAGTTTACACAAATTAAATTTCTGAACGTATGCATAAATATTTGACAACCAATTTAAATGTCAACCACTTTTCATTACTGTCATTATTTTACATCTTTAAAATCTAAAATACGCCATTAATCGAATATTGTGGATATATGTTGTCGATTCGAAACCTTTATTTAAATACGTTATTTAATTTGAGGGAAGAGTTTACCGTATTGACGGTATGAACATTAAATGTTTTACAGTTACAAACCCATGAACATTTTGTATGGTAACATGTAAAATCCAAATATCTTACGGAACCCTATTTTTTTCCAAAATAAAATATAGTCTATGTTACTCGTGGATAATGTAGCTTTCGAATGGTGAAAGAATTTTTAAACTCGGTCCAGTAGTTTTTGAGCCTATTCATTACAATTAAACAAACAAACAAACAAACAAAGTTTTCCTCTTTATAATATTAGTGTAGATAAGTAGCCAAGTTGTGTTCAGCATAGCATTGAGCGTCTGATTAAGTTTGAGACAAAACTAATCTTGACGAATTAAAAGGCATCAGTGTACCAAATATTTAGAGATGATAATATCCCAAAGATTGCCGTATAAGGTAAAAATCACATTATAAAACGTAATTATTTCTGAGACACTGAACATTTCAGTATAGAAATCAAACGCGTAGCAATTACTACGAGACCGTAGCAATGTTTAACGATGACTGAAACGTTTCCAACGTTGATTTATGTTCATTAGGAATGCGTGCTACGAGTTACGAGTTGCCAACTATGATAATGTTGTTATGTCTGCCCGACTCGGGGTTTTACTACACTTGTTTGAGAAATTTAAATATTTTACTACTAATATATACGGAATTTAAACCAACAAACTAAATCATGTAACATACACATAGATATTCGAGTTTCATTAGGCCAATAGGTCGTGTAATCTCAGCAAAAAACAAATTGAAAAGTTATTTCTTTTTAAGATCCGTAAAGACTCAAAGGTTAGGTTAGTTTAAACATCAAACAAAAATAGCTACAGTAGCTACGCCGTAGCATCGTAGCCGCGTAGAAACGTAGCCCCAAACAAAGGCGCCGTTACTCCTTCAAAGAGTTTCAAATTAATTTGGCAGACAACGACAGACAGTAATTTTCATTATCCATTGCGACTACACAAAAAGCCTCTTGATTTTCCGCGAGATATAAACTTAATGACAAAAGAAAACAATCTAAATGGAGTCATTTTAAAAGGGTTGCTCGTAAAATCAACGCGAGATTTAATGTGGCCCCCGGGGCTGGAGGCACCGCAGATCGGATAAAAATTAACTGCCCTACCTCTACCCCCTCCCCCTGCCTCCGCTTGGATAAAAGAGGGACGAAACTTGGTATCTTCTTTAGAAATTATGAGCGGCTTATTGTTAGCTAGTACACGCGATGCCACTTTATCATGTCCTGAACTATGCGTACAGAAATTCCGGCTACTGTTGTATGTTCAGATTATGTAAGTAGGACAATTTGAAATATAACTGTTTTAAGGGATTTTTAGTATCAGAATTGTTCAACATACAGTTGTTTTTATTGTAATTGTTGTAATATGTGATAAATTTATAATTTACTTAATAAAGTTATATAATTATAGCGCCATCTATTGAGATGTGTGAGTAACCGATGTACATGTCAAATAACTGTCATGGCCTCCCTTGCAAATTCCCTGTGAACCATGAAGCACGTGTAAAATATAAAGTATTGTTAATTTCCCATTATCATGTAAAATAAAGTCACTAATAAAACTCCTGGGTATCTTTACTTCAAGACGCAACCAACCCAACATGGTAGCAGCGCCGTGGTTAAGCGGAAAGTGGTTGTGTGGAATTTAACTGTAAGAAGGTAACAAGGCCACGTGAAATTAAAAGTGAAAAAGTGAAGAATAAGTAATAACAAAGTTTGTAATAATTAAAATGGCCAAACAAGCAAGGATCGAAGACATAACGATACCCATTTTTGATGGAATAAATTACGCAAATTGGAAATTGAGATTAGTGACGTTACTAGAATATAAAGAATGTGTGGAACCCGCCATTTCTAATATGCCTAAGACATACAAAAATCAAGAGGCGGACTGGAAGAAAATGGACCTAAAAGCAAGGACTATAATAATGAGCACCATATCAGATAAGCAACTAGAATATATCAGTGAATGTACAACAGCATATGCTATAATAAAAAAGTTTGATAGTATATATTTAACTCAGTCGACAGCGATGCAAATTATATGTAGAAGTAAAATGGAGGATATTAAATTGAATAATTATAACACTGTAGAAGAATTTTTTATTGATTTTGAGAAAGCTGTTAATAACTTCAAAGCTGCTGGTGGAAGTATAGATGAAACGGAGAAGATGAGATACTTGCTCAAAGCGTTACCTACAAGTTACAGTTACATTGGAGATTTTATAGATGTCATTCCAGAAGAACAAAGAACAGTAGATTATGTCAAGTCTAAGATTAAAGAGAAAAATATGACTGCAAGTGACCCAGCCAACAAGAGTAATATGAGTACATTTTTGACCAAATCAAGAGCGCAATGTTTCATATGTGGAAAGACTGGCCATCTGAAAAAAGACTGTTGGCATCGCCAGAAAATGTATCAAGGAAACCAAGGATATAGAGGGAAACCTGCAACCAGTCAACGCCCGAAGGGATTACAAAGAGGATACCATAATGCTGAATTTTACAGAGGTCGTGGTCGAGGCAGAAGTCAAGTGCAACTAAGAGGTGAGTCGTCAACTACTCAACAGGACAACTTCTCAGGACAGTCATGGACGGCTTGGGTGTGTGATCCAGAGATGAAACAGGTAATGTGTAACGAGTTTGAATGCAATAATAATGAGAATGAAATAAATTGGTTATTAGATAGTGGGTGCACAGACCACATTATTAACAATGATACATTATTTCATAATTATTTGGATTTAAAAATTCCCATTAGTGTGAAACTGCCTGATGGCAATACATTGAAAGCAACCAAAGTAGGTTCTGTTAAAATCTATTTTAAGAATTATGATGGTGAGAAACATATTGATTTGAAAAATGTTTATTTTGTAAATGGTATTAAGCAGAATTTGTTAAGTTTTTCAAAAATAACTAGAACATGTACAATTGTAGCAAGAAATGACAATGCAAAAATTTATAATAAGTCAAGAGAATTAATAGTTGTTGCCAACAAAATAGATAATTTGTATTGTTTAAAAAGTTATATTTTAAAAGTTGATAATAATAGAATGTATGTAAACACAACAAAATTAACTAATAAAGAGAAATGGCATAGGGCACTTGGTCATGTGAATTTTCAATATTTAAATAAATTAATAAATAATAAATTAATAGAAGGTTTGCCTGATAAGATAGAAAGCACTGACATGAAATGTTCAAACTGTATTGAAAGCAAAATGGCTAATGTACCTTTTGAAAATAATAGGACTAAGACTACTGAAATTTTAGAATTAATTCATACTGATTTAAATGGTCCACATAATACAACTGGTTATGGTGGAGAAAAATATTTTTTGACGTTTATCGATGATTATAGTAAATGTACAAGAATTTTTTGTATTAAAAGCAAAGCAGAGGTTGCAAACTGTTTTATAGAGTTTGTTAATTTAGTAGAAAATAAATTTAATAAGAAAGTAAAGAAATTACAATGTGATAATGGGAAAGAGTATTTGAATCGAGATATTTACAATTTTATAAGATACAAGGGAATAGAGTTATTACCATGTCCACCTTATGTTCACGAATTAAATGGAGTAGCAGAGAGGTATAATAGATCGGCTATGGATATAGGTAGATGCTTAATGAGAGAAGCTAAAATTCACAGAAGGTATTGGCCTGAAGTTATAAAAACAGCAGCTTACTTAAAAAATCGAACAATTGCCAATACAGTAGAGAATAAAACTCCCTTTGAAATATTTTTTGGAACTAAACCAAATGTACAGCATTTGAAGATATATGGAAGTAGAGTTTATGTCAGGGTCCCAGAAGTTTTAAGAAGAAGTAAATGGGATGACAAAGCCCAACTAGGAGTGTTAGTAGGATATAATGAAAATGGCTATAGAGTTTTATTAAATAATAAAATAGTAAATGCTAGACATGTACAGGTAGTGGAAGAAAATACTCAATTAATTTGTTTAGAAAAACTTGATGATGTAAAGGATAGGGATCTGGAAAATAACATTTCTGATTTACAATATAAAGAATCTGAAACTGACATTAATACAAATGAAAATACTTCTGATAGTGATGTGAAAGATCTTGTTAATGATGATAATGAAGAAAATAATAGGGAGAAACTTATAACAAAAGGTAAGTCAAAAAGAAAGGTAACTCCAGTATCTAGATATGGTAATCCAGTGTCACATTTTATTTATGTAAATTATATAGATGCAAATGTACCAAATACATTTGAGGAGGCGATGAACTCCCATGAGTATAAGCAATGGCAAATAGCTATGGACTCTGAAATAAATAGTTTATATAAAAATAATACATGGCAAATTGTTGAACGGCCAAAAGATAAAAAAGTTTTAGATGTAAAGTGGTTGTATAAAAAGAAAACTAGTAATGTTTATAAAGCTAGATTAGTTGTACGAGGATTTCAACAAAAGGAATACTTTGAAAATGTTTATTCACCAGTAGGAAAAATGCAAACATTAAAAATATTATTATCATATAGTTGTAAAAATAATTTATTTGTAGACCAAATGGATGTTGAGACAGCATTTTTAAATGGCAAAGTAAAGTCGGAAGTGTTTGTGAATCAACCAAAAGGTTATGAAACTGGATGTAATAAAGTTTACAAATTGAAAAAGGCACTTTATGGTCTCAGAGAAAGCCCTAGAGTATGGTATGATTGTTTTAATGAGTTCATTGTAACACTGAATTTTGTTAGAAGTAACTATGATTACTGTTTATATGTAAATCGTACAAGCGAAGATCCAGTATATATATTAATATTTGTTGATGATCTACTAATTTGTTGCAGAGATAAATATAAAATAAAAAAGGTAAAAACTAGTTTAATGGAAAAATTTGCTATCAAAGACTTGGGAAAAATTAAAAGTTATATTGGTATAGATATTGATTATAATGATGAAAGAAACAGAATGATGTTAAGTCAAACAAAATATATTGAATCTTTGGCTATAAAATATAATCTAGAAAGTAGTAAGCTATTTGATACTCCAATGGAAACAAATTTAAAACTAGAAGAAGCTAGTGTAATAGATGATAGTATAAAGTATAGAAATATAGTAGGAGAGTTATTATATATTAGTACAGGCACTAGGCCAGATATAGCTTACAGTGTTAATTACATAAGTAGATATCAAAATTGTTATGATAAAACACATTACAAGTATGCAATGAGAATATTAAAATATTTGTATAAAACTAAGGATTTAAAGTTAACTTATTATGACAATATACACACTGAAACATTAGATTGTATGGTAGATTCTGACTTTGCAGGGGATAATATAGATAGAAAATCTACAACAGGGTATGTAATAAGGTTATATGGAAACTTAATTTTTTGGAAAACTCATAAACAAAGCACAGTAACTAAATGTTCAACTTTTGCGGAATATACTGCATTGTCTGAAGCAGTAACAGAAGTACTTTTTATTAAAAACTTATTATGTGATTCATTTAATATAACATTTGATAAGCCAATAACATTTTATGAAGATAATTCAAGTGCAATTTTGATTGCTAAATATGGCAATTTTACTAAGAATTCGAAGCACATTGAAGTGCAGTATCATTATATAAATGAAAATTATGAAAAGGGTTTAATTGATATTGTAAAAATTGATTCAAAGTTTAACTTAGCAGACATGTTAACTAAGAGTCTAGATAAGGCCAAATTTTTGAAGAACCGATTTGAGTTAAGATTAATTTAGTATTTTTAATATGTTATGTTTTTAGAATATTGTTTTTGTGATTAAATGCTGAAGAAGAGTTAAGATTATTATTATTATTTTTTAAATAAATGAATAAGGTTGTATTTGTAAGAGAAAGTTTAATTATAGATTAAGATTAAATTATAAATTTAAGGAGGCGTGTTGTAATATGTGATAAATTTATAATTTACTTAATAAAGTTATATAATTATAGCGCCATCTATTGAGATGTGTGAGTAACCGATGTACGTGTCAAATAACTGTCATGGCCTCCCTTGCAAATTCCCTGTGAACCATGAAGCACGTGTAAAATATAAAGTATTGTTAATTTCCCATTATCATGTAAAATAAAGTCACTAATAAAACTCCTGGGTATCTTTACTTCAAGACGCAACCAACCCAACAGTAATTGTGTTGCGATAACTTTCCTACATTAGTTACGTTGCACAAGGTTGAATATTTTAAATAAAATATTGTTTTCCGTCACTTTAGTCCAAGATAGATAGTCCGATCTATTTATTTAATACTTAAAGGATTTTGATATTGATATGATACTATCTTACGTAATAACTTAATATATAAAGTCCCTTTAGTAGGGACTAAATAAATTAACCAACTTGGTATTACATGGATCTCACAACTTTTTACGGTAGAAAAACTGAGCGAGACTTGGTTTTCTTACAGGATGTTTTTGATAGCACATATCTCATAAGACAGAAGTAATTTGATTCCACTAGTATCGTAGCTTTTCCCAACATATTAAGGATTAGGGGAACCTATACTTATGTATTATAGCAACAACATCCAATCCAATTCCAATTTACTCGTATAACACTAAAACTTTAACAGCAACCAGTCAAATTTAACGCTTCGTCAAATCCTTGTTTCTCCAGACTCTATATACACTACACACTGCCGCGTGGTTTAATTGAGTCGGCGGGATCCAAGGAATCGGGATTACCGGGACGCTCCTTGTACTGAAATGAAAGCGCGGAACGATATTGCGGGATTTTCTTTTTTTTTTCTAATTTAATCCAGGACCTTAGTCTGACCTATTTTAACGAATAGTCTTGTGGTCGACTTGTAGAATTTTTGATAAAACTTTTCAAAAACTTTTGTTAGTTTAAAGGTAAGATATGGGGATTGTGAATTGTAATGTTTGGTTAGATTCTTGAGTTGAGTAATTTGTTTCGTGTTATTTTTTTATTTGAATCTTATATGCACGAAATGAAATGAAATTTTGTTTATTGGTCATATAGGCAATTAAAACCTCTTATGACAAGTCAATACACATAGTACTTCATTTCTACTAACAAATTTATATCCTATTTGTATAATAGTACTTGTCTGATCCAGAAGAAGTTGCTTACATGTTCATAGTGATTGCGGGTTTAAATCAAAGGACACAGCTCTGACTTTTCGGAGTCATGCGTATATTGATAGTATTATTAGGCACAATTAAAGTAAAGGTTTTCCTTTACTTAAGGGGCAGTTAATTTTTATCAGGAAGGAACATGTACACACGTAGACACATAGCAATCCATTCTGAAGATAGTACAATACTGTAAAAATCAATAAATTGTAATTAAACTCCCTACTTTTTTCGCCAAAGCAGACAAACACAAGGAAACTACTAAATCTCCCAACCAATCAGCCGATTTTATCTCAAACATAACAAATTAAAATCCCTTAGAATGCACCCGCCATCAATACAGCTGGCTCTTGAGAATCCAGCACGAAGCGAAATCCCCAGATAAACTGCCGCCCAATACATTTCAGCGGATCCGGCAGATTCCTTCGCTGCGTCGATATTTATTTTAAAGCCCATTACTCCCTCCCCCTCCTCCTATCTCCCCCCGCTCTCCCCCGGCAGTAATCTGTAAGGGCGGCAATAAAAACGTCTACAGCACTAATTGCGGCGCGTCGTACTGTTTTATGGTAATTTGATTGGCATGATGTGGGGATTTGATGGGATAGTGTTTGTTGATTCATTTTATAGTTTGGAGGTGTTGATTTATGTTAATTTCATGGGAACAATTTTTTTTATATCAATGATTTTTTTATTTGAGCCCTTTTTTTGGTTGTGCAATGTGAACTATGGCCCAATCTCTTTTAATTGCACAGATGGCCCGTGTTCTGCAGTAGGACATATATGGGCTACGTATACGGATATAATAGGATTGTCAATAGACAAAATATCATTTGTCTTAGGATTATATTAACCAACTTACTTTTTTACGTCTTGATATTATAGGAAAAAAAATCAGATCAAAAGAATTACATGGGGCCGACCAACTGATTTCCAGCTTAGTGACGCAGCAGAAAAAACTTATAAAACATGTTAATTCAGACCGAAATAGATAATTCTTTAAATTATGTTCAGAGATCTTACGATCAAATTATGCAAGCTAAATATTATCCTTTATTTTAAAGTTACTTAGATAGCCTAGCTTAAAAGCACATTACAAATTAAGCATCAAATTCCAAACTTAACTCAGTTTAAAACACCAATTTTAAATACTGTCAGCAGCAAACCAGAGGAAGCATACAGACTATATTTCACTCTAAATGTATTTATATTTTACTTAAAACTTATTTATTATAATTATTGTCTGGCAACTTTAATTTATTATTTAATGCTTAAAATGTTGTTCTGATTTTATATTATACGGGATATCTCAAGACTGCTACCGAAAACGAAGCCGGGTGGTTGTTTTAGTGACTTCAGACACAATGCAACGGAAAATGTTGAAAAAAAAAAGCGACGACTTTTTTTTTGTTATTTTTTCCTATGATCGTATTTGGATGGTAAATTCATTTTTTTCCTAAAATAATAGTGTATACCCTTTTATTTATAAGGACTCTAAAGTATAAAAGAGTTTAAATTATTATTTTAGCAAAAACTATGGATTTACCATCCAAAAATTACGATATATAAAAAATCTCATGTGAGAGATCATATGTGAGAGGCCATCTGGGTAGGTACCACCGCAATGTCTATTTCTCCCGTGAAACAACACTGCTTAAATGCACTGTTGTGTTTCGGATTGAAGGACATTGTAGCCAGAGCAACTACTGGGCATATTGAGACTTAACATCTTATGTCTCAGGATGGCGAGCGCAGTGGAATGTTGCTACTGTTCATGAGCGGTCGTATCGCTTACCATCAGGCGAACGGCTAGCTCGTCTCGCCATTCACTGCTATAAAAAAAAAAAAAAAAAAAAAAAAATCCCAAAAAAAATTGACGCATTTTTTTGCGAAAATTTTAGTTGCATTGTGTTTGTACTCACTAAAACTACCACCCGGCTTCGTTTTCGGTAGCAGTCTTGATATACCCAGTATACAGCAAGTCAAGTTCTTAATGTATAGGGGCCAAGCGATAAGAAAATAAATTATATATTTTGTTCATTAAGGAATTGTAATGTATACGAGCAAAGAGGTCACCTTGTAATTGATCACATTTGTCTATCAATTCTAGTAAAAATGTTATATTTAATTTAAAAAAAAAACTTCAGAAATTAAACTAGTTTTCATAGAGCATAGAACAACGCGCAGACACAGATACACGCAAACAAGCAAACACGCAGACACGCTAACACGTAAACACGCAAACACGCAGTCACGAAAACGCGCAGACATACAGGCAAATTATTGGACATCACAATATTAAAGTATAATTACTGTTTGTCTATATTTAAAACATGTCTCAAACAATGAGTACAATAAATATTATTTTAGTTATATTTACTGTTTCAAATTTCACCACATGTTATTAGAATTTAGATTATCTGTACAGTAACTCGTACATAAATCCCCTGAATCTAAAATAACTTTAACAATAAATGTTTTACCAAATTCCAAATAGAATTTAAAACCCAAACCAAAATTTACGACTGAGCTCTACTTAAGCCCTGTCTAATTGAACTGATTCCGAATTAAGTTATATGATCATGTCCCATTAATTTGTCCCGTGACGTCATCACACAAATCCAAGTTCCGCTCTACCATGTCGGGATTTGGACTGAATTCAAACTATATTACCGAGGTAGAGCTTTGGTAGAGCGTCGGTAGAGCGCTGGTAGAGCTCTGCGTCTGATTTCCATTGTTACCTATTAACGTGTTATTACTCTACCATATGTGATATCTATCTAATGAATAATTATTAGATGAGTTTTAGTAGGGTTTGAATTAGAGTGCGTCTTGGAATGTAGAGTCATACCGTATACTGAGAATATACAATTATATTCTTAGTGGTAGAGATATTTTATAAATGTTTGAGTATACTAATGTGGTTAGCTTTTGCCAAGGCTATGTCACTGTCTTGGCAACTTAACCGATGGCCGTTGGGGCCGAAAAGTTCTCGAGTGGAGGCCACGTACAGGCAAGCGAAATGTCGGACGCCCGCCTACAAGGTGGACGGACGATCAGACTAAGGGTGCAGGAAGTCGCTGGATGCAGGCCGCTTCCAAGAGGTCATTGTGGAGATCCTTGGTGGAGGCCTATGTTCAGCAGTGGACTTCCTATGGATGATATGATGATGATGATGATGTCACTGTCTTAGAAGAAAAATAACTCTATCACATACCTGCATGCCACTGGTGGTAGGTCTCTCATGTATGAGAGGTCGCCTTGGTAGGTACCACCGGAGTGTCTATTTCTCCAGACAAACAGCAGTTGTAAAGGCACTATTGTGTTCATATTTGAAGGATATTGTAGCCAGAGTAACTACTGAACATATTGAAACTTACATCAGCAGAATAAGAAGCATTGCTTAGTAATTCAAGGTGTTGTTTGGATTTGCTACCGTTCATGAGCGGCCTTATCGCTTACCATCAGTTGAACGGCATGGTCGTCTCACCATCCATTACAATAATAAAAAAGAAAAATACTAGTGAGTCTTATGCTTTTCCGCCCCGTGACCATGAAAGCTGTAAAGTAATCGAAACGTCAGGAAGTTAAAAATGTAAAAATTAAACTAAATTCGCGATAAAATCCGTAAATAATAGTTTTATTTCAATTATTTCTTATGCTTTTATGAGTTCTCACTGGCTGTAGTGACCATATGATCTGTGTTATTTACTACCTTCAATTCCTTGAAAAATCTCAATATTTTCAATCTTATTTGATTTTCAAAGACTAAACCACCTCAATAAGTAATCATACAGTCCCGAGTACACATCATCAGATCATGGCGAGGTGCCCCGGGCCACGCGGGGTCGGCTCGCAACGACTTTACACATCAAACACATACAAATTGGCTTTTGATTGAGCTCACACAAGCTGGGGGAGGTAATAGACAATTTCAAAGTCATTTAAAATTTTCTTTCGTTTTTACTGTTGGAATAATGTTTTAGTAATTGTTAAAACATACTCACGCATTTTTTACTTAAAAAGTAGGCAAAGGTTCTACCATCAAAGCCACTTTTTAGTTATTGTGTTCCGTATCAGGATTTAATAAGGGAAAAAAATTAAAATAATTAAACATACTTCAAAATTGTAATACAAAGAGAAAAATAAACTTAATCTTTTCATAAATCTAAAATATAAAAATATGCCAATATTTCTTTGTGGTCAGCTGCACACGTTTTCAGACACTGGTATAGACGAAGCATATCCAAAATCTGTGTAATACTGACAAAACTATATTAATTTACATCGAATTGATAATCTTCCTTTTATGTAGTCGATTAAAAACAGTACAAGCTATATAGATTTTTCAACAATGGGAGTAAATATCCGGATTTTAACCGACATCAAAAAAAGTAGTTTCTTAATTCCACTGTATGGCACTTGCCGGCCCGCATTCAATATGTAAAGCATATGTTTTGATTTGTTAGCTAATCAAGTCAATAAGCATATTATTCAACATGTACAAATAGAATTAAATGAATATTATTTTTTGCTTTGTTGTGGTATTTTTCGCTCTTTCTATTTGGATAGATTTCCCTAAGGGTATGCGAAAAGTTTAAACCAATCTGAGAATAATCCAACCATCAAATGTATTACATAAACAAGAGTAGTATGACATGAGAGGACAAAAAATAATAAAGCCAAAATTATGTCAGTTAAGTCAAAATTATGCCGGCCTGGAGTCAATCCATAAAGGAGCGTTCTTGTGATCACCATGTTAGATTTTAAGACACATATTTCTACGAAAATCCAACCAAAAGTACAAAAAATAAAACCTAGAGTTTCGTGACCCAAATTTGGTTTAACTTTCTTGGCGGATATTTATGACTAGAGAAGTTTAACGCAGAGATAAAACTATTGTAGAACCATTGCTTTATCTTACAGTTAAAATCGTGGAGAAAATGGATTTGTTGATTCATGAGCTTCTAGAAATAAAATATAATACTTTTTACTATAGAATTACTGAAAAATTAAAGCCAAAATTGTAATATATTTCCAAGAATATAATTTATTTCAATGAACAAAGCAGTATTCTGTTTCATATAATTAATTATTAAAGTAGTATAAAAAATATTTTCACCGCAAATAAAAGAATTCAATGTCACATCCTGCTCAAAAGCAACAAAGAAAATTTCATTTTTTATCCTCCGGTGCCCGTGGCATTTCTCTTTGTATCCTTCAATTTGATCCGCGGTTGGAACCCTTCTACAAAACAACACTGATTACCAGGCGAATAACACCTGGTCACAAGTATTTTATTTTGAAAAAAATTGGAGACAATAAAATCTATTTCCTCGGTGCGTAGTTGTATGATAAGCTAAAGTCTCGGGTTCGAATCCCGGATAAAGTGACAATAGATTTTTCAATTCATTTATGCCCGATATAGCGATAGACTTATATCACATTGTGAACGGAACACATTAGACAAAACGCAGGTGTACTAGTTGCTATCAGCACCTCTGCCTACCCCTTCTGGGAAAAAGGCGTGAATTTATGTATGTAAATATGTATGTATGTATGTATGTACAATGAAATTAGCCAACTCAAAACTGGGTACAAATAACTTCAAAACGCGACACATTTGTATATTTTTTTCGCCATTGTCGCATTCAAGCCGAATGTATTATTCTATCCATTCGGATTCTAGTATATTACTTTTTAAAGCAAGGTGCTGCAAAACTTTCTGGATTAAATGTTACGTTATTAACTCTCAAAGCAGAACACAAAGTTATGTTGTATAAAAATGTACTCTTGTTGATATTTATCGGATAGATACAAAAATAAAAGTCACAGATATCTGTTGCACAAAGTAAACGTTTAGCTATTTGCACTGAACTGTGGAAAATGTAACTCTAGAACTCTTACAAATTATATATTTTATACAACAATATACAATTTTTAGTCAAAGGATATCTTTGGTTACTACAATTGATATATACTGTATGTATAAACGTGACATTTTATATTCTTTGTTTTTTTTTAAGTCTCTTAAATGCGAGAGGCCGCCTGCGTAGGTTACAATGTCTATTTCTCTCCACAATCAGCAGTGTAATCGCACTGTTCCAATTTGAAAGACATCGTAGCCAGAGTAATTACTGGGCATATTTTGACTGAAAACCTTATGTCACAGGACGGCGAGCGGAGTGAAATGCCAAGCATTGCTTTGTAATTAATGGTGATGTTTGGTTTTGCTGCTATCCATGCGTGATTATATCGCTTACCATCAGGCAGATGGTATGTTCGTCTCACCATTTATTGCAATAAAAATAAAATAATGTTTAAGCTACTTCACTCTGTATTTATTATAAACTATCATTTTTACTGTAAAGTTGAGGCAAATAATGAAACTATTTAAATGTATTGCGTTCCATTCGATAATTTTTATTTTTTCCAACAAATTTCATTCAAAAATCAATCCAAACAAAACCAATCCAACAAGTAATTTAGCAAAAGTCCCCGGAGGCTGTTTGGAGAAAATAAAAAGCTGCTCTACCACACTCTACCTTCACTCTTCCAGCGATGTGTAAGGGTTGCGAGGGGTCGCGGGGGTGGGGGTGCAGGGGGGGGAGTGTAAAGGCTTCTCACGTTCCTCGCAGATTGATGTGTTTATTTCTTCTGAAGTCGAATTAATTTTGAAACTTTTTCTCTGGAGTCTTCACGCGTGCGGGTGTCGCGGTTCGTTTATATGGAAAAGGGATGTTCAATATTTTATTGTGTAATTTTTTATGACCGCTGCCAAAAAAAGGTATAGAATTTGTGTTACAATTGATTTTAAAATGGTAGTTTGTTTTTTTAATAATTAATCAATAGGAATTGGCTTAATCTCATGGACACATGCACCTAATTGAAAATAAAAATATTTTCATATTAAACAATTAACCTTTATTTGAAGCTTACTAGATTGAGAGCAGCAATGTTGACTTCCGCTTTATCATTTGTCTCTTTCATTCCTTTACCTTTATGTATGTTTCTTTCTCTTTCTTACTTATACTATCACACCAGGCTATACCCACCAACCGAGTGCATATAACTTCAGTGTCACTGGAGTTAGTACATTGCTGTCAAAGTTCCATCCTTATTTTTCTTTCACAGCAATTCTTTTATAAAACTTAGTCGCATTAATTGATAAAGCAGTGATACCTACTAGCAGCATTTTAGATAATAAGGCCCTGTAACCTGGTTAGTCACAACAAACTCGATTATATCATGAATTTTGTGTCTAATTGAAGCAAAGTATGTGATGGCGCAAGAGTTTTCAGCTGCAAAATCTTGAATTACAAAGAAATGTGGGGCATTCCACTGCGCTCACCATGCTGCGACATAATATATTAAGTCTCAATATGTCCAGAAGTTAATCTGGCTACAATGTCCGTAAAACCAAAACACGCACAATTACACATCTATAAGAAATACGTGTGTGACTGTTGCATGTTTTTATATTAATTATTATCTATGAGCAAGTCGTACGGTTGTGAACAGACCTTCCGGGAATCACGGGGGCCCAGTGTGTACAGCGGCGCGCGGTCGGGGAAGTTTTTCAACGCCTCAGATATCATCCGTGGATGATTTATAAAGCTGCGTGCAAGAACTTTTACTAGTGATGTGATGAGGTCAGGAGACAATTCACAATATTTTTCTCTTGTAAGGTAAAATATATCTACTCGATTAGACTAGAGAATTGTTTAAGAGTAACAATCACTTATATGCTAGTTCCGAATGCACAAAATAAATAAAAAATAGGGAACTTACTTAAATACGAGTAAGTGATATTTGTAAAAACTATTAAATGTAAAGCCTTTGACTTTATTTATTTCTTTATTATTTATTCCAAGTAAATACGAGTTTACAGTATTTTGACTAAAACACTTACATTCTTATTAATAGGTAATGAAACATAAAATAAACAATATTATTTGTAAAATTTTAATAACAAACGACATTTATATATTTATCAGTAAAAATAAAAAATATATGTACACAGATAGATATTTCTAAATAAGACATTGAAATTAAATAACACTCTTAATACGACAAAAAAATTATTTAAATGAACCTTTTTGACAGCCTCCGTCGCGCAGTAATTCGATCCCCGCACCGAGAGAAATGTTTGTGCGGCCCAAAAATATTTCTTTTGGGTGTGGGTGTTTGTGAGACCAAAAAGTCTCTCGTAGTTCCTGATACCCACGACAAAAGACTCGATCTTAGTGTGGGTTCAGGACTATGTATGTGACTGTTGGGTGTTATTTATTTATTTTTGTAAAACAGTATTCCAATATTAATTCAAAAGAAACGTAAAAGCAAAGGATAATTATGTATATTTGATCATCTTTTGATTGAGAAAACATAATTAATTTAAGCTAAAAATAAAACCTGGAATAGAAGTTGCTAAGGTTTCTTGTTTTTCAGTAACTTCGTAACGACTCAAAACATTTCTTATTGAAAAGAAAAGCTCTTATGACAAGTTAATACACGTAGCACTTAATCTCTATATTATACAAAATGTTTTAATATATTTATTAATTTTATTTAGTTATTTCATTTAAGTGGTATGGACTGCCTCGGTGGCGTAGTTGTTCTAGGCTATGGTTACAAAACTGAGGTTTCGGGTTCGAATCCCGGGTTAGGCAAAGTGATATTGGATTTTTGTATTCATTATCAGATCAAATTTTATCAAAATTTCTCCTTGTATGGTCCGTCCCACGAAGTGAAGCGCACTTTTCAGGCACAAATTTTTGACTCTGGGCTGATAAAATGAATAGAAAAATCAATATTACATCACCCAACCCGGGATTCGAACCCCAGACCTAAACTTTGTAACCGTATCCTAGCACAACTACGCCACCGAGGCAGTCGGCACAAAACATTAAACAACCATAAAAAATCGATGATAATATAATCTCTAACCTGCAAACTTTGAGATAAAGGTATTGATAAAGGCTCAGAATCCTGTTTGAAGGCTGATATCCCGAATCAGGCCGAAAACGTAGGTCTAGGTAATCTGCGAAGCCGGCTTAACCGACCCGCATCGACCTTTTCGCCATAAAGACTTAAACCTTAGCCTTTTGAGAATTACGGCCCGTTTTACGAGATACCTATTTACTAAGGGCATCATAGCTCAGCGAATCACTGGTTTTATTATCATAGAATAAATTGAGTTTGAATCGCTGAGGAAAAACAAAGTTTTAGTAGCAAATATATTTTTCCTCTTTATGTACAGCCTCCGTGTACCTACTAGTTAGGCGCTAGAAGTGAAACGAGAGACCGCAGGTTCGATCCCCGCACGGAGACAAATGTTTGTGAGACCCAGGAGTTTTTGCCTCGGGACTGGGTGTTTGTGAGACCAAAAGTTTTTCAAAGTTTCTGATATCCACGACACAAGACTCGATCTTAGTGTGGGGCCAGGACATTGTATGTGACTGTTGCGTATATTTATGTAAAGAAATAACATTTCTTTAATTCCTTGTTTATTATTGATAAAACAGGAATAGATTTCTTTAAATATTAAAGAGATGGCGTTATGTGAGTACATGGACGTCACATCGCAATTTTAGCAACATTATGAAATAATTTTAAATATGGAAGCAGTCAAATACGAGTGTCAAATAAATAATTAGAGAAAGGAATCGACAAATTAATTATATTACTTTAAATGTCGTTTCTTTGGTTTTCAGGTATAGTTTATAATTGAAATAACAATATGATTTGTAATATTTTGTAATATAATCATCTATGTAAATGTTAAAATAAAATCTTTGGTTTTCAGAGCAACACATTTATTTGATTTGTGGATTCGTATACAATTTATCAGAATTGCATCATAAAACGACATTTTCTGTAAATATTTATGAAAATGGAGAAATTGAGATTCACATTTGAATTATTAGCGACAAGTGATAAAAAGACAAATTTAATATGCATTACTGCAATTGAGACACCCGCTGGACAAATCTACAATGTTCCTGACGATCTAAAGCCTGCAAATAAACATACAGGCATCACAAATTTAATTATATTTACAAAAATAAAGAACTCGTTAAAAAAAAGACATCAAATACGAAAATTATGGATCCCATTGACAGATGAATTAAGAAAAATCTATTTGGACGAAGGGGAGAATGTGCAATTCAATGATCAATACCTAGAAGAAGTCAAAACTGAAACGAAAGTTCTGATTAATAATAATAATTCTGAAAATGGAAATGAAAATTTAGGAAAAACAGCTGGAAGGTTCTTGCTTGAAAAATTTTCTGGCAAAACGTCAAATGTGGATCAATGGATTCAAGAATTCGAAAATGAATGTGAAAGATTTGAAATTCATCAGGATGCTGAAAAGATTGAGACTTTAAAATATTTACTTGAAAAGCAATGCTTGGACTGGTATACTAGCATGTTAATAAAATTTACAATCGACTCTGAATGGGCATTATGGAAAAATAGTTTGTCTGAGACATATGGAAGTAAAGGATGGTCTCAAATAAAATACGCCTTCACATTTAAGTTTAAAACAGGTTCATTATTAGAATATGCCACAAAAAAGGAGAGGATGTTGTTAGAAATAAATAAACAAATTGATATACAGACTATGATTAACCTTATTGTAATGGGTTTACCAGACTATGTAATGGACAAGATTGATAAAGGAGTTACTTCAACCGCAAGCCTATTTAATGAGATTGGAAAACAAGAGCATAGTTTCAACAAGAAGAATTATAATAAAATAGAAAGAAATATTTGTGATAATAGACCAAATATAGGAAAATTCACATCTTGCAAAATTTGTGAGAAATTAAACAAAGGAGTTCGCTTCCACCCAGAGGAGAAATGCTGGTTTAAGTATACTAATGAATATGAGAACAAGAAATATCACAGTAGGAATGTGAATAATACTGTTATAGACGTTGAATTAAATGACCACAATCCAAAAAACGAATAATAACGCCATTAATTAAAGTCAAACTAACATTAAATGAAAAACTAGAGATATTTGGTATATATGACTCAGGATCTAATGTTTCTCTAGTCAATTCAAATTTACTAAGATTAAGGAAAGAAGAAAAAAAATATTATAATAATGCAAATTTAATAACAATTAATGGTGTTAAAAAAACTAAAGGTTTGACTACATTAAGAATTAAGATCTTAGAAATAGAAAGGAAAATTGATGTTTATATTGTGGATGCAACGGAATTCAAATATGATTTTTTAATTGGACTGGATATGATAAAAGAGTTTAAGTTGGTTCAAAATGAAAATTTGGAGATTTCTCAAATAACAGAGACAATGCACGGTAAAAATGGTACTGGAGAGGACGAAAATAAAAGTAAGGTATATTCTGTAAACTTCAATGAAAATATAAAGAAAACCGAATTTAAAATTAATTTGAATCACTTAAATGATCAACAAAAATTTGAAATAAATAATCTGATAGACAAATATAAATCATGTTTTGCGAAGGATAAATATGATATTGGAACGGTAAAAGAGTATGAAGCGCACATAGATTTAATGATAGACAAATACTGTTGTAAGAGACCCTATAGATGTTCCATAGAAGACAGAAAAGAAATAGAAGAACAAATTGGAAAATTATTAGAAAGAAAACTTATAGAAGAATCATACAGCCCATTTGCAGCACCAGTAACCTTGGCTTTTAAGAAAGAAGACAATAAAAAAACCAGACTATGTATTGATTTCAGAGATTTAAATAAAATAGTAGTACCACAGGCTCAACCATTTCCATTGATTGAAGATTTGGTTGTTAAAACAAGAAACTGTAAGTATTTCTCTACATTAGACATAAACTCTGCTTTCTGGTCTATTCCATTAAGGATTGAAGATAGACGAAAAACTGCTTTTTAACCGACTTCAAAAAAAGGAGGAGGTTCTCAATTCGACTGTATGTTGCTTTTTTTTTTTTTTTTTTTATGTTTGTTACCTCGTTTCTCTGTACTGTGTGAACCGATTTCGACCATTCTTTCTTTGATTGAAAGCTGATGCTTGTCATTTGGTCCCATAAAAATATGGTGAAAATCTAAGCAATATCTTCGGACCTGGAGAGGGGAACTCCTTAAAATTAAGTAGGATTCCAATGGTTCTTTTTGCATTAGGTTCATTATAAAAGTTAATTTACAGTGAGAGAGGAAAAAAGGGGTGGGGGTGAGGGGGGGTAGGTGATAAAATTAAAATACACGTAAATTCTAATATCTTCGGCAGCTTTTAACCGATTTTAGTGATTTCTTTTTCATTGGAAAGAATGTATTGACAGGTTGATCTCAGGAACACAACATGGAGATCTGATCATCATTTTCGGATCTGGAGTGTAGAACTCTTCAAACTTTAGTAGGATTCCAATGGTTCTTTTTGCATTGGGTTCAGTATAAAAGCTAAGCTACAGTGATGGTGGGAAAAGGGGGTAGGGGCAAAGGGAGAGGGGGGGAGAAAAAATAATAAACATATGAATACTCCAATATCTTTGGCAGCTTTTAGCCGATTTTAGCGATTTCATTATCATCGGAAAGAACATATTCCTTGTGGGGACCAAATCTTCTTCATTTTGATTCCTATCAACACTAAAAAGATAAAAATAACCAAAATTTTTAATAAAAAAATAAAAACCGACTTCAAAACAAAAAACCGCTAAAAACCAAAAAATAACTAAATAATAAGTACCACTGCAAAGCCAAAAAATAATATTTGTTTCATGGAACTTGCGCTTGTTGATTAATTTGCTTAATGACTTGACTAGCCAACAAATCAAAATATATGCATAACATATTGAAGGCGGGTCGCCCAGTACCAAACATATAGATATTTAAATTAATATAAGGCATAGGTCCTAAATGTTTGGTACTTGGCGGCCCGCCTTCGATATGTTATGCATATATTTTGATTTGTTGGCTAGTCAAGTCATTAAGCAAATTAATCAACAAGCGCAAGTTCCATGAAACAAATATTATTTTTTGGCTTTGCAGTGGTACTTATTATTTAGTTATTTTTTGGTTTTTAGCGGTTTTTTGTTTTGAAGTCGGTTTTTATTTTGTAACACAAAGCGGACATTTTCAATGGACCTGTTTACCTTTTGGTTTAAAGACATCTCCAGCGATATTTCAGAGAATATTAAGCAACATACTGAGAAAATATAAACTAATAGATTTTGCAGTTAATTATATAGACGACATCTTAGTTTTCTCGAAATCCTATTCCGAACACATTTATCATTTAACACGATTGTTGGAAGCAATAAAGAAAGAAGGTTTCAGACTTAAATTCACAAAATGTATATTTGCTTCAGAATCGGTGAAATATCTTGGACATATTATTCAGAATAATACAGTTCGGCCTTTGAGAGACAATTTAATTTCAATCCAAGACTTTCCGACGCCTAAAAATCAAAAAAATATCAGACAATTCTTAGGGAAAGTCAATTTCTATCACGAATATATACCAAAAAGTGCAATAATTTTAGAACCTCTCCATAATTTACTACGGAAAGATAAAAAATTTGTATGGTCTGAAGATTGTCAAAAATCTTTTGAGGAGATAAAAAAATTATTGTGCAAACAACCTATCTTGGAAATATTCGATCAATATTTGCCTATACATATTTACACCGATGCCTCTTTAGAAGGTATTGGTGCAATATTGAAACAAGTACAACCAAACGGAAAAGAAAAGCCAGTCGCATATTTTTCGAAAAAACTTAATGAATACCAAAAGAAAAAAAAAGCAATATATTTAGAATGCTTAGCTATTAAAGAGGCTATACGATATTGGCAATACTGGCTTATAGGCAAAACATTTACAGTATTTTCTGATCATAAGCCATTAGAAAATATGAATATTAAATCAAGAACAGATGAAGAACTAGGAGAATTAATGTTTTACATATCACAATATAATTTTACAATTAAATATGCTCCAGGGAAAACAAATTTGGAGGCTGATTGTTTAAGCAGAAATCCAGTACTGGAAGCAAATAAAGATATTGACGAACAGTTAAAAATAGTAAATTTTATAAAATTAAAGGATATTGTCACAGATCAAGAGAAAAATGAAGAAATACAAAATTATAAGAATAAATTAATATATAAACACAATGTATATTATAAAAAGCTAAAAAAACAAGAAAAGATTATATTATCAGAAGAATATAGTTTGAAACTTATAAAACAAATACATGAGAATATGTGCCATATAGGTGTAAAGCAAATGCAAAAAAAGATTGGTAAAATATATACAGCAAAAAATTTGACAAGGAATATAAATATTTTTTGTAGAAACTGTGAGATATGTATAAAAAATAAAACAAGAGGACAATTCAAGTATGGTTTAATGTCACATTTAGGTCCCGCCACAAAACCTTTAGAAATTGTCTCTATAGATACAATTGGTGGTTTCGGAGGTTCAAGGTCAACTAAAAGATATTTACACCTACTTGTGGATCATTTTACTCGATATGCATACATAGTAACATCAAGTACACAGAATGCTAAAGATTTCATAAAATTAATCAATAGTGTAACTGACTGTAATGAAATTGGTATGATACTCACAGACCAGTATCCTGGAATAAATTCGAAAGAATTCAAAACTTTCCTAAATGAAAAGGCAATACTACTAGTATTCACAGCAGTAAATTCACCATTTTCGAATGGTTTAAATGAAAGATTAAATCAAACCCTTGTAAATAAGATAAGATGTAAAATAAATGAAGATGGAAGGAAAAAAGCATGGACAACAATTGCCCGTGACTGTGTAGATAAATACAATGTTACGGATCATACTGTCACTGGCTTTGCGCCTAGATATTTGCTAAATGGCACGGATGTTTCATTGGTACCTAATGAGTTAAAACAGGAGAAAATAATAGATAACTGGATTAAAGACCGGAAAACAGCATTGGAAAATTCAATAAAATCACATAATTATAATAAAATACTTACTGACAAAAATAGAAAACATCATAATTTCAATGTAGGAGACATGGTATATGTAGAAAATGGACATAAGTTAAATAGAAGAAAATTGGATGAATTGAGAATTGGCCCTTATAGAATTGAAGAGAAAATTTCGAATTCAATATATAAAATTAATACAGGTCATAGAAAACTGGAGTCAAATCTCTTTCACATAACTAAACTTATTCCTGTATCTTTATAATATAGCATTTTACATCCGACATAAGATTGCTGGTTGTTTTGCGAAAATTTTGGAAAAAATTTCTTCGCTGTAGGGGAGATGTAAAGAAATAACATTTCTTTAATTCCTTGTTTATTATTGATAAAACAGGAATAGATTTCTTTAAATATTAAAGAGATGGCGTTATGTGAGTACATGGACGTCACATCGCAATTTTAGCAACATTATGAAATAATTTTAAATATGGAAGCAGTCAAATACGAGTGTCAAATAAATAATTAGAGAAAGGAATCGACAAATTAATTATATTACTTTAAATGTCGTTTCTTTGGTTTTCAGGTATAGTTTATAATTGAAATAACAATATGATTTGTAATATTTTGTAATATAATCATCTATGTAAATGTTAAAATAAAATCTTTGGTTTTCAGAGCAACACATTTATTTGATTTGTGGATTCGTATACAATTTATCAGAATTGCATCATATTTATTTTATTTATTTAAACTAACTAGCATGAGAAAGCTACTTAATTCACCATAAAACATATTTAACCACGTCAGCTTAGTTGGAATCGGGTCAATCCGAGAAAATCTACATAAGTACATAAATCTGCCAACGAGTATAATGGTCGCTATCTAGTTGAATACAAATTTCTTGCCAACAAAAAAATATTATCTTCCTTTTCCCTCACCAACATTACTGTGCAACACATCTTAATATATAAAATTATGCGACTATTTAAAGATCAATCCAATATCCAAGATAATGTAATCTTATCGCAAGCAAAATATAATTTCTCAACAAAATATTTCTAATATAAATCGAGCATACTCTCCCCTTCACTAGCATCCCCTCCGCCCTACCCCCTTCGCCTCTCTAGCCCGTCAGTTGATGAATTTCATATCATACATTGATACAAAAGTGCGCATGTCCACAAACTTTTACAACATATATTAAACTCTATGAAATATGAACCCGAACGCTCCAAAAGGTCATAAGCGCCGCGGATTTTTTTCATTCGGTTAAGACTTATTTCTTTGCCCTTCAAAACGTTGGAAGTTACTATTCATAAGTTTGGGCAAGTTGGATAAACCCCCGGCACAATAACGCCGGACTTGTATTTCTCCCGGGCGTTTCCAATCACAAAGAGAATTGCGGAAACTCGATGTGACGACTCACTGGCTTAGGATATGGATTCTTGTAATGGATCTTGTTATAAGATGTTAGTTTCACCATTTTCAGGTGGACGTATTGGATATTTTTTTCATATTGGCAAGATAACCACACTTGATGGTAAATTGGTACGTTCTAAGTTGATTATATAGGGTATATCAAGACTGCTACCGAAAACGAAGCCAGATGGTAGTTTAAGCGACTTCAGACACAATGCAACAGAAAAAGTTGCAAAAAAAGCATTATTTTGAAGTGAAAACTTCTTTAGCGGCGTTGAGCACTTTTTCTGTAATGGGTATAAAATCTTAAACTCGCGTCAGGACACGTGACCTGATCGTAAGACGAAAAGCGTAAGACGGATGGAGAGTAGACAGCTGTCAGTTAGCTGTCAGTTTATAAAGCTTTGATGAATTGCCAATGATTTTGAGTAGAGATTTCAACATAAACTTCGCAGACGATAAAAATCAACTATTAATTGAATTTTTAAATAATGAATTTGGTTTAACTATGTCGAATGATCGCAATCTTAGCACAACGAAATACAAAACTACTATTGATGCGGTCTTTATTAGACATTTAAATAGGTTCGAATCAAAACTGTTCGTTTCTTACTTCAGCTACCATAAACCTATCGTATCAGTTTTAGAGATTGGCGATGATAGTTCTGGTAATGATGATGGTGAAAAAGTCGTTGAAATTATGGATGAAAGTTGATTTTTCGGAGAGATAAACTTTTTAATGTAAAATAATTGTAATAGTTTTAAAGTGTTAAATTTTTAATGTAATATAAATTGTCATGTTTGTGTACGATAGCGCAATAAATGAATATTGTATTCTACCACATAAATGATAGTACTTTTATACTGATAAAGCAATTGGTGCAAAATTATTCCCTAACCATTCCAAAATATCAAACATGCTCAACGTTAATAATCAAGTTTTCACTTCTGCCGGCACTCCCGGAGTGCAACCCGTCTTTTTTTTTTTTTTGTTATTTTTTCCTATGACCATATTTGGTTGGTAAATGCATTTTTTCCTAAAATAATACTTGTAATTGGCTTTCAAATTGTTACACAACTGTTACATTATCATTTTAAAACTGTTAGTCTTCCATGAAAATAAATTAAATAAATAAATAAAAATAAATAAATAATAGTGTATACCCTTTTATTTATAAATAATCTAAGGTATAAAAGAGTTTAAAATATTATTTTAGCAAAAACTATGGATTTACCACCCAAAAATGACGATATTTAAAAAATCATAAAAAATAATTGTTGCGTTTCTTTGCGAAATTTTTAGTTGCATTGTGTTTGTAGTCACTAAAACTACCACCCAGCTTCGTTTTCGGTAGCAGTCTTGAGATACCCTGTATGATCAGTCTGATCTGTATCAGCCTTTACATGTACGTCCCACTGCTGGTAGCTGTCTTCGTCTACAACCGAAAGTACGATTGAGAGCCACGGTACACACTGACCTAGTACGGGTCGCGGAAATTCTTACAAATGGCTAAGTCATACCGGTCTATCACATAACGGTGAAGGAAAACATCGTCAGGAAACCTAAATACCATAGTAGATTATCGACCGTCGAGAAACTTTGACTACTACATATCACTCACAAGTTGATACTTTTATATAATACTCATAACTAAATTGTTAAATGCTTTTAAATAGAGCAACACAAGAATTTCTTGCCCATTTTCCTTCAGTGAAAACTGCTTTCCCAACCAGATGATGGAAAAAAACCTTTTTATTTTCATCTGTAATTACAACCACATCAATCGCAGTCACTTTTTGGTGCAAAAAAATGTGTGAAACTTCAAAAAAGTATCCTACGAAAGAATGAGATAAAAATAGATTTGAAAACACCAACAAAAACAACAACCCCAGTAATGAAACTTTTTTTCTGACTGCCTAATGCGATTCGCTTTTTCGTTTCATAAAATTTTAAATCACAAAGATTCTAAATAAGTTACACTTCAAAATAATACAGAAATAGTATCTATCAGTAATTATTTCAAACAAAAACTAATATTTGTATAATTAAACAATATAAAGGGTTGAAGTGCACCCCTAGACAATGGGCTATCGATTCCCGCCCACAGTAACTCCATTCTCTAATCGTTTGCACGTAGGACGATGTTATTTTAAACCAGAAAATTACAAGTTATTTTAAACGGAATTCGTGATTAAGGTCTTTTATTTTTATCTTATCCAACACCTACAAGCTAGTTTGTGTTTTAAAAAGGTTTGAATTGTGTTGTTAAAACCTGGCTATTTTAAACAATGTAACTAATGGAGATAATGAGACTTAACATCTTATGTCTCGTGGAATGAGAAGCGGAATAAAATAAATAATAATTAAATACACTCCACCGTCACATACATAGTCCTGTCCCCACACTAAGATCAATTCCTGTGCCGTGGGTATCAAGAACTACGAGAACTTTTGTTCCCACAAACACCCATACCCTTATAAAATACCTGCGGATCATTCATATATTTATCTCGGTGCGGGGATCGAACCCGGGGCCTCACGTTTCACAGCCGGCGTAAAACCAACTACGCCACAGATGCTGTCAAAATGGAATGCCAAGCATTGCTTCGTAATACATGCTGTTGTTAGGTTTTGCTGTCCATAAGTTGTATCGATTACCATCGAGCGAATGCCTTGCATGTCTCGCCATTCATCGAAATAAAAAATAAGTAAACTATTAAGGTAAAGTGACAACTGAAGACTTTCCCACTCTTTCATCCGCCACCCTGAAAGCCAGCATTAACAGTGACACGCTTTGTAATGAGCATTGAAGCTCACCGAGTCTCCGGGAATGTCTAACTTGTCTTTAACCCGCAACGAAATCAATCAGAAAGTTAAATTAATAGTTGGAAAGTGCCTGACAACTGCCGGATGGTTGGGGTTCGAATCCTAAGGCACAACTTTGACTTCTTTTGAGTAACGTGTGTATGCTTAGGAAACTAACGTTGACAAACAATATTGCGAGGAATCTTTTATACCATAGAAATATTTATTATAATTTCATTTTTTTCCTAAAATTATCATAAAGTGGACTGCCTTACACGAGAATCTAACCCAGATCTTCCCATTTCACAGCTCATACAACCACTAGACCAATGGACCGACTAACAACAAGATTTCTTTGTACTTATATTAATATGTAAATTGAGTTCGGACCCCGCCGCCAAAACTTTCTTCCTCCATCCAATTATTTCTTTTCGTGTCGAAAACACGAAAATGAAAGTAAGACAATATAGTATTTTT